>LS990922.1:43633044-43658044 GCA_900464855.2 Musa schizocarpa | reverse complement strand
TGTGTAGCTTAGCTTCCATGACATAAAAAGAGTTATGTCATCGTCTAATATAGGCAATAGTTTTTCTATGTTGAACTTCCCATTTTTCATTGTCTATAGTAGAAGGTTTATCTTTAACCTTGATGGGCTTATACAAATCTTTGCAATAAAGTAAATCTTCCATCATACACCTCCAAGTTGAATAATTTGCTGTGTTCAATTTAATCATACCATCAGACTCCATTTCAATCACACAAGAAAAACTAGCACTAAATAACCTGTTGCTCTGATACCGCTTGTTGGGAAAAAACCCGTTAAAGCAGAATATTCTTTTCGCTCTTTTTGTATCAAAATAAGTTTCTCATCAAAATACCAAAATATTTAAATGGAAATATCAACCAGCACAGCATAAACAACAGAGCAAAATATCAATCACATTGTGAGACCAAATCTTTTAACATGAAAAATCCAATGTGAAAAAAACCACGGGATTATAGTTCACCTCAAACTTCCACTATCAATAATAATGATAACAAGTTTACAGTAAATCTTCTCTAGAATAACTAGAGGATCATAATAACATCAAGAACATAGATCTTAGCTCTACCATATCATCATATATACATATATACGATGGATCTTCTCAAAAGAGAATTATAGGTCTCACAAAGTAGGTATAGTAGGAAAGTACCTTAGAGAGGGTAAACTATAGATCAACACCGTTAAGATTGTAGAGTTTGCTGCAAGGATTCTTCACATAAAATTTGGACCAAAATTGACAACGTTTGGCCACCGATCGTCAAGCAGAAAACTTAAAAACCTAATATTTCTCTCTCTTCTTTTCTCTCTCTTTTGCCGTGTGCTGTCGGTGTTCACTGCATGGGTTTTCTGGGCACGCTCGCTGCTCTCTCACCTGCATACTGCTATCCTCACCTTTTGTCCTTTCACTCTTAATTATTGATTTGGTTTCAATAGGTGTTTTGGGCTCAATAGGCTCAATTGTCCAACCCACGTATGGGCTAGACCCAACAGTTGTTTGATTGAGAACGAATATAACCAATCATGGGCGGCTAGCATAAGGAGAGGAAAAAGAAAGAAGAGAGCTGGTACAATGAGCAGAGAGATAAGTTCGCATGGGGTACACCCTCTCTCGCCTCCTTTATTAGCTTCCAACCCTTAGTAGCGACCTAGGTATGGTCACTGGCGAGTGAACCAGAAGAGCATGGTCACCTAGTCTAGATTCTTTGAGCAAAATAAACAAACCTAGGAGTTGACAACCTATATGTATCCAAACTTGCGAGACCCTTGACGTATGGAACCAGCTCCTAGGATGCGTTGACATAGACATCAATTAGCTTTTTCGATGACTCACACTTGCGGACATTTACATGTTGGTAGAACCATAGGCTATGTTTGGGAAGCAAGAGGGGATGGGCGGGAGAAAAATGTCCGAGCAAAGGTATCCTAAGGGGTGAGGCGGAAAAAAAATAGAAAAGTGGATGTAAAGGGATTGATAAAAAGGACATGTATTGACAATCATGGGACTACCCTACTTAGGAAAGATAATCTTGTTCGACCACTTGGAAAAAGGAAGCTCACACAAGCCAAAGAGTGCCCGAAACTTTCACACGACCATGGCCATGTGTGTTCGAATAAAAATGATAGACGTGATACATCATTGTAATATTATTATTTTTTATTTTTTTAAAATTAAATAAAAATTAATTACTTCCTTTATTGAATATTATCATAGATAAAACTCATAAAGCTTTTGTGAATGATAGAAGCTAGTAAAGAGTTATCTCTTGATTTATAATAAAAAAACCTAACGATGAGTCAAATTAATTAGGTAATATATAAGATTAAACATTAATTCAATCCACATTTGTAAGTTTATTAAATTATGAATTAAAGATAATATATTATCTATTCAGCTTCATATCTTTTTTTTTTAAATTCACTCATTTATAGTAAATATCTGATATTAAGTTAGAAAAATTAAATAATGATAAGATTGAGTCAAGTTAATTAATATTTATATATATTGGATTTGATAATAATTCAATCCAACTAAAATTTATTTAGACATATAATTATTTTTTGATAATTTTAAATTGATAATGTATTTTTAACAACTTCTATTCTTTCTCTCAACAACTCTATTTTGTTGTGATTTTTTTAGAGGAGAGAAATTATGGTTATACCTATTTGAATCATAAAATTCTTAAAAATTATAATTTTTAAATTCACCACAATGATCACTACGAATAGAAGAAATCATAAAACTTTTATATTTTGAACTTATTTGTAAAACTTGATAAAATATTTAAAATAATCACCTTTATGTTCAAAGAAAAATGTCCAAGTATATCTACTATAATCATCAACAATCATAAAAGCATATTTAATACCTCCTAGACTTGTGATGTCAATAGGTCAAATAAATCTAAATGAATTAGTTGTAATCGTATAGAGGTCACTTGATTTATAGGTTTGAAACTACTTTGTATGTGTTTGTCTATTTGGCATGCATCACAAATTTGATCTTTGATAAATTTAATTCTAGACATACCTCTTACAAGTTCTTTAGTTATAATTTATGAGATCAATTTCATACTTACATGACCTAATCTCCTATGTCAAAACTATGTATCATTGTTTCAAATCGAAAAATAAGTTTCATCATAAAAATCATCATGATCAATAGTATAAATATTATTGCTCTTTAAAGCAATTATAAATTTATTTTTATGTGATATCTCTATGATGTAAGCATTAGATTCAAATTTAATTTTATATCCCTTATCACATAATTGACTAATATTTAATAAGTTATGTTTTAAGCTATCTACTAAAAGAACATCTTCATTCAAAAGATTTGATTAGTTACTGATATTTCCTTTGTCGATAACTTTTCCTTTGTTATTGTCTTTGAAGGTGACTTATCCTCTGTCTCGACTAGTGAGCTATAAGAAATGAGTTAGATCTCCGGTCATATGCCTTGAGCATCCATTATCAAAATATTATTTTTTACTCTTAACTTTTGTTTGGCAATATACTTACAAAAAAGAGAGGTTCGTTGTAGATACTCATTTAACTTTGGGTCTTTCATAGTTAGATCTACCTTTCTTGATATTTAACATTAAATCATTTATGGTTCATTTAGAAACCCAAACTAATTTATGAAAGCTATATTTTTTAAAAGAGCATATATAAGCAAATCTTCCAAAAAATTACATTTAACTTTAGGGGAAATATGTAATGTGAGTCCTTTTACGAATTTTGTTGGCTCTTGTTGAGTATTACTACTCATAAAGTGGATTCCTTCCTTTCTATATACAAAACCTTTTTCATGATTTATTTTTAATTTTAAAATTTTCAAGTGTTTGTTGTAATAATATAATTTTCTTTTTGAATGAGTCTAACTCTTCACATTCAGCGCAAGATATTAACATACAATTATCATACTTATTTTTTAATTTATCAAGTTCATTAGAGAGAGATACACGTTCCTTTTTTAGCAATTTATATTTCTTACCAATTCTTTTAGGTTCATTATATAAATTATGAAATGTATTAAGTAATTTATCATAAGATAAGAAAATTTTAGGTGAGTCACATACCTCATCGTTGAAAGCTATCAATGCATAGTTTGATACTTTGTTTTCATTGGTTTACTCTTCATCTTCATATGCACTTGATTCATCCCGCGTTATCTTGAATATTTTCTTCTTATTTGATAGTTTCTTTTTCAATTATGGACACTCATATTTGAAGTTTCTTGACTTTTTGCATTCATAACAAATTATTGTATCATTTTTAAGTTCATTTTTATTTTTACATTCTCATTTTATAGAATTAATCTTTTTTTTATAAATTTTTTAAATCTTCTTATAAGGAGTGTTTTATCGTTATTATCATCACTTGAGCTTTTGCTCGAGTAGTCTTCTTTATTTCTCTATGTAATATTCTTCCTGTTTTTTGAAAGAATTTTCTTTTATTTGTCATGTGCCTTATTAGTCATTTCATATGTTATTAAAGATCCTATATGTTCTTCAAGAGAAAAGTTATTCAAGTCTTTTGCTTTTTAAATTATAATTACCTTTAGATTCCAACTTTTAGGAAGGGATATTAAAATCTTATTAACAAATTCATGATTTATATAACTTTTATTAAGAGCTTTTAAACTATTGACAATATCCGTAAAACAGATGTACATGTCACCAATGGTTTCACTTAGCTTTATCTTAAATAATTCATAAATATATATTAATAGATTAATTTTAAAATTTTTTATTATATTTATACTTTCATGAGTAACTTCAAGTGTGTGCTAAATATTATTATAGTATCACAAGCCGATGATTATACTCAATTTTGTCTAATTCAATAGACAAAGATTAATTACCTTTATTACAACTCTTTTTTTCATACCTTTGTTACATCTTAAGAGAGAACTCTCATATCTTTCTTTTATAAAAAGATCTCACACATTCTTAATATAATCTCTAAACTCAAAAAGGAAGAGACATAACACTTTTCAAGAGAGTTTACAACACTTTTATGCTCAAGAATTTCTGCTCCATCAAGCAAGCATGAGTGGAGTATTTAAAGACCCCAAATGACTTAAAAAATGAAACCAAAAAATTTAAATTCTTGAGTTTTCAAGATAATGGTGATACTACCATCGACGTTGGGTCGTGTTGCCACCAATTAGAACTTGGGAATCTAGGTTCTAACGATATCACCATTGGTCTAGGCGGTACCATCGTCAGCATTAACGGTACTACCACTGAAACTCCTAGAAAAGCACAACTCATGCTTTCTGGCTCTCAGGTGATACCATTGCCTAGGCCAACCTCAGGTCATTGAATTGGCCTTCCAATGTGCATAATTTAACTCTGGTTTCTAATTAAGTTTTTATGATTACGATCCAAAACTAACTCAATTAGACTCCAAATGACTAAGTTAGAAATTTGAATAATGATTAGTCTAAGTCAAATTAATTAATATTAATATATATTACATTTGATAATAATTCAATCCAACTAAAATTTATTAAGACATATAGTTCTTTTATTGATGTTTTTTAAACCGATAATGTGTTTTCAGTTAGTTACGTTGATTAACATGCATGAGATTAAAACTCAATTCAATCAAAAAAATTAAATTTATTAGGTTACGGATCAAACACTATAAACATTATTTGATTCATTATAATTTTACTAATAGATTATTATTTTAATTATTATTTAAATCTATAATTTCACCCATAAATATTTTCTTAATACTCATATACGAGTCTTTATGATGTGTATTAGTTATATATTTATGTAACATATGATATAAGATAAAATATAAATGTGTAAATAATGAGACAACCAAAAAGTATCAACGAAAGAATTGGTGCAAAATTTCGAGTAGCTGAAAGCTCGAAATTCGAAATTATTCTAGAAGGCACAAGTCAAGTCAAGTACCTTTTTAATGATGTTTACATCCTTAAAATCGTACTTTTCACTATAATGTAACATTTTCCAATTAAATTGACTAACGCAAGAGCGAGTCTTCAAAATTTAAAGCACGGTCAATTTTTTACTTTTGCTTTCATTTATTTTCTTGAGTTTATCATATTTGATAGGTAAATAATGATATTCCCGTAAAATCATATGATCGATATCTCAATGTTATATGATGAACATGTTGATGCAACATGTTTGATATATTTAATCTCATATGATTGATATATCATTATCATCCAAACATTACCAAACGCGTTTTGATTGTTCCATGTATGGTGAATTTGGTGCAGCAAGACTCCATCGAGATCGAGAGATGCACATAATCATTCCTAATTTAAATATTAATCTATGAGTATAATAATACCAAAAATATACTATAAAAAAGCCTCTTCAAGGGTGTTCCATCACACACAAGAATTCATAAGCTCTCTGTGCATTCTGACTTTAGAAGCTTTGTCACATAGTTGACACCTCGCTCCTTATGATAACTTTAAGTATCTACTGGGTTATATCGGATAAGCCACCGATGGGGTCTTAGAGGGTTCGACACAATGTATGTATTTTGATAGAGATGGTAACGGATTAAATACACGTGGACGTGGATCTCCTTTGTATACTGATGTTCATATAGTCTTTGACCTCAAGCTGTCATCCATTGCCATGTGTCGAACTGTGATTGGGAAAATATTTTTCATATCAACTGTATTTGCAAGTGATTTTTTAGCATCTTGGACTCGTAAGTTTGATAGTGACAGAGATGAGACTTAGCATGTTTCTAGGTTTAGAATTAGCTCTAAGTCGTGCTGTGCTGAACCGAAGACCTATATATCCATTTAAGATGACTGGTTGAGTTCAGCTGTCAGTGAAGAATCCTTGATATATATTTTCCTTGAGCTGATCAAAGCTGAGCATCTTTATATTAACAGCCTCACATGCGGAATTCCATCAAGTCAATGTTTAATGGATTTATTTTTTTTTACATTAACAACCTCACCTCACATGGAATCCCATCAAGTCAATGTTTGATGAATTTACCTTTGATTAAGTGTCGAAATATCCTTTTATATATATATATATATATATATATATATATATATATATATATATATATATATATATATATATATGTATATACATATATGTATATATATATATATACATATATATACATATATACATATATATATATATATATATATGTGCATACATATATATATATATATATATATATATATATATATATATATATATATATATATATATATATATATATATATATATATATATATATATATATATATATATATATATATACATATATATAATCACGACCACGAGTTTCACGTTTACGTATGTACATGTTTAACGTTTTATTCGAGGAACATGGTTATGGGCCCACCCATGCAATACTTAATGGGCACGTATTTCTCGAGGGCGTAGGTGAAGAAGTAGCTATAAATACCCCCTCATCCCTTCCCAGAGGAAGGGCGTGCATCATCTTCTTCTTCTTCTTCTTGTGCACACACACATCCATATCTGCAAATGGTTCTTTCTCTTTATCCATTTCCTGCTGTGCAAGTTGTGTCGCAAGGTTTCGATGCATGGTGGTATATAATGTGATGGTGTCGTGCATGCGTGCAGGCGGGAGAGATCAAGGTGGGGGCGTGGGGTGGCAACGGAGGGTCTGCATGGGACATGGGGGCTGCCTACCGCATCACCAACATCAAGATTCGCGCCGGAGACAACATCGACGCCATCGTGATCACCTTCACCCGTTATGGCCTGACCGAGACCAAGCACTTCGGTGGCTCCGGGGGCACACCCTACGAGGTTCGTCCTCCTCGTCATCTTCCTCCTAATTAACACCATCGATTGGTTGTACCTCGATGACAGAAAGTCTCGTTGTTCAGATTCCTCTGCAAGAGGACGAGTATCTTGTGGGCGTCGAGGGGTCTGTGGATACGCTGGGGAGAATCACTCTGGTGAGGAACCTAACGCTGAGGACCAACAAAAAAAGCTATGGACCTTTCGGCACCAGTGGCGGAAAGCCTTTCTCCGTTCCTGTAGCCTCGGGTAAGATCATTGGCTTCTTTGGACGTGCGGGCACCATGATTGACGCCATAGGAGTTTACCTCGCTCCTAACTAGACCTCCTCGAGTGCTGCTGCTGCTGCTGCTGCTGCTGCTGCAGCTACTCTACGTTGGGGTGCTTCAATAAATGATCGAGGCTTGCTGTTAGCTACTTGGACGTCATGAATTGTTACCGTCGTCGTCGTCGTCGTTAGGCTGGCTGTGATCATGAATAAAACAAATAAAGATGCAGTTTGATACGTTTCGACCGATCATATGCTTATATTAGCTTTCCATTTCATGTGTTCTCTTTTGGTAGTTAATTCCCATAAAAAATCCTCCCGGCCAAAGTAAATGAAGGATCAATCATGTGCAATTGTTTGCATGGTTGTCGTCCTTTGACAAACTTGATTTCCGCAATGCCTCTCATGCTTCTACTAAATTATCTCACAAAGATGATAGACATCACCAGATCATAGATAAGAATGATTATATATATATATATATATATATATATATATATATACATACATATGTATACATATAAGACACTTAAAACTAAAAATTTTATCATACATAATAACTTGAAATCATTGATACTCTGAAATCTCTCAGCCTCTATTCATCTCACCTCCCTTCTTCTTGTAAATTCAATGTCATATATTCATAGAGGTTGAACCCAATATTAACATTGACTTCAATTAAAATAATATATTTTTTTTATCTTAGCTAAATTTTTTAAATCAATCACTTATCTAATCATAATGTTTGATTTAATAATCCTGCATTCTCTTCCTAAACTAGATTTTCTAAAAAAAGTATTATGAAGAGTCCTTAGCATTGATGCAATATCCTATATTCAATAGATATATGATTGCAACTATTTAGTTTCTTATGTTTAAAAATTGTAAAACATAAATAGAATCATTTTTTTTCAAATGAAATTATTTAACATTCATTATTATTTTGTTATTTTGATGATAGGGGAGGCACTCTCTAAGGCAATTGGTGTTGAGAAAATAATTAAAAATAAAAAAGAAAAAAGGAGGGTTGTTATTGGTGTGTTGTAAGGAGAAATAAAAACAATAATAGAAAATAATATAAGCAAAATAAATTAAAAATTAAAAAGAAAGTTATTCTTTTGTTACTTTCTTACTCTACCCTAGGTGAATGCAAAATACATAGAAGGGATGCCTTAGGGTGCATAAGGTTTTTCAAATATTTTTTAATCCTAAGAGTATGCATTAAGCATAAAGGGGATACTTTTGGATATGTCAGACTTCAGATATATTTTGTCTTATGTAAATACATTATGTACATCTTGAGGTGAGTTAGATGAGACACTTTTGGATATGCTGGGCGTTCTTTTTTACTTGGATGGATGTATTGTACATAAACAAGATATTTTGGGATATGTCAAACATTTCATATTTCTTTTATTATGGGTGAGCTTATTCCACACAATTGATGCACCTTGGGTTATAGATGCCTTTTTTTCTTCTTTGGTGGATGCATTATATAAAAACGAGATAGTTTTATATGTGTTAAACATTTCAGATTTCATTTCTTATCATAGGTGAACTTATTCCATACAATTGATATATTTCAGATATTTTAGGATGTATTAGATGCTTTAGATACTTTTTTCTTAGGTTGATCGCATGCAAATGTGATGCTTGGGGATGTATGAAGGCGCTTCGAATGTTTTTGTGTTAGGTGGATACGTCCTACACAAATAAGATATCTTCTGTGATTTTTTTTTTTAATATTTTAACAAAGGAAAGAGAGATCAAATTGAGTAGGTTAGTGGGCCTAACCTAACGAGGCTAAGAGAAAGAATGCTTGAGAGAGTGAACGCAGTATGATAAGGTTGATAGGAAAGTATGCAATTAGATTCTTAATCTAGGCAATCAAGCTTGAGAATTCCAATATAGCACCATGTACTTTCACTTGATTTAATACCTTATATGACATCACTATTGCTTTGGTGGTTGAAACTCTTTTGTATTTAGGAGTAGATTAAGCCTCAAGTTTTAATTGGTCCAAAATATTTTTTTTAATCTTTAACAACTTAAGTGTTGTTATAGCTTCTCGTAAAATAAAAATTAAATTTTAATCGGACTTCAAAATATAATATTATTAATGTAAAATTATGATCAATCTAAGGAAAGTTTAAAGTAAGATTTAGCATTGGCCGCATATTTTGATCGAGACTTAAATGAAGAAGATTGTTTGTTTCAAAACCAAGAATGAGATCAGATCATGAGCGTCAGCATGATAGTAAAGAGAGACAGTACATTGAACGGAGAGTGGCATCTGTGTGAGGTACAACGACCCTCGTCTCCTTTATTAGCTTTTGACCCTAGGAGTAGTCCCGTTCTTATCACCGATGAGTGAACCAAAGGAACGTGATCACTTAATTCAAATTATTTGAGCAAAGTAAATGAACCGCTGAGTCGACAGCCTAAATGTATATAAACCTACAGGACCCTCGAGATACAAAGCTGACTCCTAAGGACATGGGTGAGGTATTGACAAGGGGCTTACCTCTACTTGGGAAAAAGAAGCTCATTCGACTTTTTGGAAAAAGGAAGCTCGCACGAGCTAAAGAGTGTCCGAAACTTTCACACGGTCATGGGCACATGTGTTTGTAATATTGTTTGTATTTTTTGAATTAAATAAAAATTAATTAATTCCTTTCTTGAGTAGTATTGGAGATCAAAACTCAATGAGCTTTTGTGAATGATAGAAGCTAGTAAAGAGTTGTCTCTTGATTTATAATATAAAAACCTAATGATGAGTCAAATTAATTAGATAATATATATATAAGATAGAACATTAATTTAATCCAAAGATGTAAGTTTACTAAATTACGATAATATATTATCTATTCCGCTGCATATCTTTTTTTTTTTAAATTTCACTCATTTAGGAAAAATATCTGATTCTAAGTTAGAAAATTGAATAACAATTTGTTCGAGTCAAATTGATTAATATTAATATATATTAGATTTGACAATAATTCAATCCAACTTAAATTGACTAAGACATATAGTTCTTTTGTTGATAATTTTTAAAACGATAACGTGTTTTCCGTTGTCTAGGATGATTAACATGCATGAGATTGAAGATCAATTCAGCCAAAAAAAACTTAAATTTATTAGGTTACGGAGAAAACTCTATAAACATTATTTGATTAATTATAATTTTATAATATATTATTATTTTAATTAGTTTTAGATCTGTCATTTTGCCCATAAATATTCGCTTACTACTGATATATGAGCATTTATGATGTGTATTAGTTATATATTTATGTAACATATCATATAAGATAAAATATAAATGCGTAAATAAAGATGCAACAAAGAATTATCATCGGAAGTACAGGTGCAAAATTATGGATGCTGAGAAGGTACAAGCTAAAAATTCGAAATTGTTCTAGAAGACGTGAGTCAAGTCAAGTCCCTTTTTAATGATGTTTACATCATTAATATCATATTTTTCATTATAATGTCACTTTTTCTAGTTAAATTGATTAATGCAATAGCAAGTCTTCAAAATTTGAAGTGCGGTTCACCTTTGCTTCCATTTGTTTTCTTGTGTTTGTCATATTTGATAGGTAAATAATGAAATCCTCAAGAAGTAAGAAGTCATATGATCAATATCTCATTGTTTATGTGATCAACACATTAACATTACATGATTGATATTTTTAACCGCATATGGTTGATATATCATCATCATCCAAACATTATCAATAGCGTTATGGCTATTCTATATCTCATGTCTTTGGTGCAGCAAGACTCCTCCAAGTTCCCAGCATTAATATGCATCTACGAGTATAATGATCCTGCTATAAAAAAGGTTCAACAATCCTCTACACACAAGAATTCATGAGCTCTTTGTGCATTCGACTATAGAAGTTTTGGCACAGTTGACACCTCACTCCTTATGTTAACTTAAGAATCTGAGGGGCTCTCTCAGGTAAGCCACCGATGTAGTCTTGTAGGATTCAGTGTAATATATATTTTTGATAAAGATGACATGATTAAATACATTGGAACATTCAGGACCTGTGCCTCGTATGGACTGTCATCTAACTTGATAGCAGTCATCCAAATCTCTATTCATGGTCGATAATTCAAACATGATGATATCTAGATGTTGAACCCTCTTTGCGGGACGGAATTTAATCCAATGATGATATCTAGATGATGATATCTAGTCGAGTCAAACCCAATCGCGTCAAACTTGAAGACCGCACCCGTCTTGACTCGTTCTCACCCGTTGTCCCCATGCTATAAATATCTTTGGCAGCCGGTGAGTCGAAATCTATACCCCTTCCCAACGCAGAGGTCGTACAAGAAAACAAGAAGCCAGAAATGAGCAACAGATTCGCATCCACGCTTCCCGCTTTCCTCCTCCTCGTCTCGCCTATTCTCTCCTCCATGGCCAAGGTCTCATTTCTCTCTCTCTCTCTCTCTCTCTCTCTCTCTCTCTCTCTCTCTCTCTCTATATATATATATATATATATATATATATATATATATATATTTTCATCGTTTCCATGACCGATCGATTCTTTTGTTAGCTGGGAGAGGCATGCTCGACTGATGGGGATTGCGACTCCGGGCTGCGCTATGACAGTGATATCTTAGTTTGAGAGTTCGAACATCTTATATCTTATATCAAGCTTAATGATTATATCATTTATCCACTCATTGTGCTTGGGCTTATCCACCCCAAGGCAGAATATCCATTTTGATTTGCAGCAATAGTCGTCGCTGAAGCAGCAACATCACCACCTCCTCACATTGCTATGGATGTTTTTGACGACTGATTTGCTCCCGATCTGATCTCGTGCTTGCACTTGCATCGAAAACGAAGATCGTCTTTTCTACTCGACGAACAACAAACACTCTTGGCAACGATCTTCTGATCAGATCCAAATGGTGCTCGGCGACTGCTTCTCCCTCTCCCTCTTTCGGGAACTCGAGCGGCCCGGCGACGGTGTATCCGAACTCTTTCTCTGCCTCGTCGAGCAGCATCCGTAACAGCGGGTCAACTGGTTGACGCACTTGGTGCTGACCCTCCTCACTGACTCCCTGAAGATGCAACCTCAATACTCTCCTCACTGCAAGAACTGCAGATCTCTCACAGATCTGCAGCAAGAACTGCAGGACTGCGGCCAAACACTCTCACTGCCGAAGGCTCCTCTCCACTTCCCCTCCGTGCAACATTTCTCTTTGGGCCCCGTCTGCACTGCAATAGCGCCCCCAAGCGTGGCCTTCGGCGAAGTTGCACCGAGGCGAGTGCAGCTCCGCCGCATCCTGCACAGCACCCTTCGGCCTCCTTGATCGCTTCGAGGGGATTGGCCCTCTTCGATCGCTTCGAAGGGATCGACCCTCCTAGGGTTTGTCAAAAGACAGAATAGTATTTTTCATATATTACTGAAAAGAAACAGTTACATCCCTATTTATAGAGTTCTATCCAGAGTCCATCAGACCTAAACTCTAATAATAAATAAATATTAAATAAACCTCTACTTTGACTCTAATTGAACCAAATTGACTCAATAAATAATTGGACTAAACAGACTCAATAAACATTATTTAAAAGCTTTGACTCTAATTGAACCAAATTGACTAAATAAATAATTGGACTAAACAGACTCAATAAACATTATTTAAAAGCTCAGAAAAATGGTCCTAATACAGTTGGGGGGTAGTGTCACCGTTGGTAGAAGCGACGAGGGGGGGTGGTCCGCTGGTCGGGAAACAACGGCCGCGGCCCTAGCGACGACGGTGAAGAAGCGAGCTACCCTGCAATGGCGATGGTAGAGAAGGGGAGCAAGGGTGCGGGCCGCCAACCTTTTCTCTCTCCTTTCTATTATTATTATTATTATTATTTTGGACGATGATAACTGCACGGCCGCGAAGCGAGCTACCCTGCAGTGGCGATGGTAGAGAAGGGGAGCAAGGGTGCGGGCCGCCAACCTTTTCTCTCTCCCTTCTATTATTAATATTATTATTATTTTGGACGATGATAACTGCAACGAGAACGTCCAGGATTGCTGCTTTCATACCAAATGATTTTATCATAGAAGAAATAAAGGAAAATGGATTATCCTGAGGTTAGTCAAAAGACTGAATAATATTTTATTGTCTGTAAAAAAGAAATGGTTACATCACTATTTATAGAGTTCCACTAGGACTTGAACTCTTAATAATAAATAAATATTAAATAAATCTTTATCTGATTTTAACTGAATTAAACAGACTTAACAAACAAAAGCTTAGAAATTAAAAAAGATCCTAACAACTTCGTTATTGCACATATAAAGGAAAATATCAAGTAAATAATATATAGCTAACAGAACAAGATATATGGCAGTACATTGGCAAAACAATTTCTTCAACTTATTCTATAGTGCCGAGAGTGGTGATCTAAAAGACAATTAACAATATTTATGAGATCTTCTTTAAACTAGTCAACTGATATTTAAGTTGATCCACAATCTGGCTGTCGTCCTTTTTCCTCTAGTTTGAAAGGGGACTAAAAGGCAAGAGCACCAAAACTCAAGAATATATGTTGTAGGACCAAAGAATGAAACCCATTTGCCCACTAAAGAACTACTACAAGCCAACTTACAAAGATCTAACACGAATTTGTAGATTATTCTTCTCTAACAATCCAAGGCCTCTCGTAACGGAAAAACCACCATCATTGTGCACAAATAGCAACAACCAGCTAGAAATTCTAAATGACAAAAAATATTTGATAAAATCTGATAAGATATATTTTGGGTCTAGGCCACGTCATGATAAATGCCACACCATGCAACAGCCAAGTCAACAAGAGGAACACCCCCACGCGTCGAGCCAGAATTCGTACCAAGGTGTTGCACGGTACATCCCATCTCGGAAAGCTCGGGACGGTGTCGCATGGCGCCACTCCGCACATCCCGGGACGGTGGCTGCACGAAGGTACCATTTCACCCCTCGAGGATCGGCTGCCATGCCAAATCTGCATATAATTGACTCTCGTACAGTAGTATAAAAGCCCCCGGCTAGCATCTGGCTCTGGGGAAGGCAAAAAATAACTCAACCCACTACTGACATGCTTTCGTCCGGAGGGGCCCCAAATCGAAATCACCCAACGAAGGCCATCCTTGCGGAAAGCGACCACCCCCCAGAACCACAAGCATTCCGACCTTGGAGTCACCGGCCAACATCCCGACGGTGAGCCACTAATCGGCGTCCCGGACGAGAAACACTGATCAGCACCCTGGCAATGACCCCTCCATTCTGAGGGCTTGATCGACCTTGGTGACCAGCTCAGCCAACCGAAGACTCCCGACATTGACCTGTGAACCAGGCCATGCTGACTCATCAACCATGACGCATCAATTCACCAACAATTTTGGTGCTAAAAGGAGGGTCATGTTGCAGGAGCATCCCACAGTAGCTCTCCCCGGGGGAGAACCACCAGCCGGTCACCCCTTTGTCGGGCCCGGAGATCAGCCCGTCCCCATCCTTAGAGACGGGGGGATCCCGACTTTGACACAAGATCGCTACTACCACCTGTTCAACGATTCGGGGTTGTCACCACCCCAGACTTACCATGGGACCCTCGGTCATCTCACCCGAGGTGTTCCTCGGCCTAGCCAAGCAAGTACAAGCAATGGCGGGGATGATGCAAACGATCATCCCACTCATTCCTTATATCGTGCAGCTAGCGGCTCTCCCGACCGACTTAACACAGCAAAGGCTGAGCAAGGAGCAAGTCAGGATGGGAGAAGCCCGAGAGCAGACGATGGACTTGAGAGGCCTGCCCAAGTAGGGCATACCCGAACTCTATCGGACCACTCTGCCCCACTGCGAGTCTGATACCATATCTTCCGACTCGGCGGATGACTCATTCAAAATCTAGATGTCCCATGTCAACCAACTCCTAGACGAGTTCCAACACAAGTTCCAGAAGTCGCGAGGCGAGATGGGCAAAGGCAGTTTGGGCGGATCCCCCTTTACTCAGGAAATACAAGACAAGCCTATACCCCTCAACTTCAGGCTACTGGCATTAGAGATATACGACGGCGGCTCCGACCCCACAGAGCACGTCATCGCGTTTCGGGCCCAGATGGCCCTCTATGGCACCTCCGATGCCTTGATGTATCAGGCATTCCCGACCACCTTCAGGGGACCAGCACAAGCGTGGTTCAACCGGCAATGCCCGTCCTCGGTCTTGTCTTTCAACCAGCTCGCAAGGGAGTTCGAGCAGAATTTTCTCGCTAGCGTGTGACCCAAGCCTTCCATGGCCACCCTACTCGCGTTATCCCAATGCGAAGACGAGTCGCTCTCTCAATTCATAGCACATTTTGCTATTGAAATCTGAGGATTCTCGAATGCTCATCCTTTTTTGATCATGCAGGCATTTCTGATGGGTTTGAAGCTTTCAAGGTTCTTCTGGTCGTTGATCAAGAAGCCACCATCAACCAACCTCGAGATGCTCTACCGCGCCAACCAGTACATTGTCACCGAAGCTCTGGTGGCTGGAAAGCGCATGGACGGAAAGAGGCCAAGGGCGGAACAACCTCGAGGAACGACCTCAGCGACCTCGGTGCAACCCCGCCGGAGGCCGAACCAACAAGAGCTGCTGCTCTCAAGGCCCCTGCCCCTCCCTTTGAACACGTCTCGTACCGAGATCTTCCTCTAAATCAGGGAGAAGGGCCTCTTGCGACAGCCCAACCTCATGAAAGCTACTCACAAAGACCAATCCAAATATTGCAGGTTCCACCGAGACTACGGCCATGACACGGAAGACTACCGTGATCTCCAGAATCAAATCAAGGACCTGATCCGAAGAGGTCACCTTGGGCGCTATCTCAAGGAACCCCGGGAAGCAACTCCCCGACCCAGGGGACCCATCGAAAGGTAGATCGACGTCATCTCTAGAGGACCAGCAGTAGCTCAACGACAAGGAAGGCATACGCTTGGAGCACGGTGGAAAAATGGCCTTGACCCGAGCTCGAGCCGGAAATCATTTTTGGAGCCAAGGAAGTCAAGCACTCCCATCACGACGATGCTTTGGTGATCTCCATCCGGATCACCAACGCTCGAGTCAAAAGGGTAATGGTTGACATCGGGAGCTCCACTGATATACTATACCTTGATGCCTTCAAGAAGCTTGGCTTGACCAAGATAGACCTCGCTCCCATGAACTCGACGCTCTCTGGGTTCACCAGGGATTCTATCTCCCCACTCAGGACCACTATCCTCCCTGTCACCATTGGGGAGGAACCAAGAGCGAAGATGGTATTGACTACCTTCATGGTAGTCGACCTACCTTCGGCCTACAATGTCATCATCGGCCGACCAACGCTCAACAAGCTGAAAGCAGTGGTCTCCACATACCATCGGGCCATCAAATTCCCAACTTCAACAGGGGTCGGGGAAGCCCGAAGCGACCTGAGAGAATCAAGGCAGTGCTATCTTACAGCTGTTACTTTCCCAGAGAAGTTATGTCCCCGCCAAGTCTCAGATCCCCACGAAGGAGTCATGGCATCAATGCAGCTAGAGCCCCCCGAGCAACTCACCGATGTACCCTTGAAAAGGAACCGACCCGATTTGACCGTGAAAATCAGGACGACCCTCCCCGAAGCAAATCAGCTCCAGCTCATCGATTTCCTAAGGGAAAATGTCGATGTGTTTGCATGGTCCCCCAAGGAGATGCTCGGGATCGACCTGGGGGTGACCCAGCATCAGCTCAACATCGACTCCGAGGCTAGGCCGGTGAAGCAAAGGCCAAGGAAGTTTGCTCCTGATCGATAGAAGGCGATCGACGATGAGGTCGACCACCTTAAAGAGGCAAGATTTATTACCGAGGTGAAATACCCTCGGTGGCTATCGAATGTAGTCCTCATTAAAAAACCCAATGGAAGTTGGAGGATGTGCGTTGATTATACCAATCTCAACTGGGCATGCCCCAAAGATTGCTATCCACTTTCCAAGATAGACCAACTAGTCGATGCCACCGCAGGCTATGAACTCCTCACGTTTATGGACGCATTCTCAGGCTACACCATAGGATCGGGAGAACACTGCCTTCATCACCAACAGAGGGGTGTATTGCTACAAAGTAATGTCTATCGGCCTAAAGAACGCTACGGCGACTTACCAAAGAATGGTCGACAAGTTGTTCAAGCACGAGCTCTGGAAGTATATGTGGACGACATGATCGTGAAGAGCAAGGCTGCAAGCACACACTTGGCCGACCTGGCAGAGACATTCCAAATGCTCAGGCAGTTCAACATGCGCTTGAATCCTGCGAAGTGCATCTTCGGGGTCAGCTCGGGGAAATTCCTCGATTTTTTCATCCACCAGAAAGGGATAGATGCCAACCCAAAAAAGGTTCGAGCCATAACCGAGATGCATCCCCCCCACTCGATCAAGAAGGTGCAGCACCTCGTCGGGAAGTTGGCAACACTCAACAGGTTCGTGTCACGATCAGGCGACAAGTGCCGCCCCTTCTTCCGGGCTCTGCGATAGGCTGACAACTTCACATGGACCCCGGAATGCGAGGAAGCCTTCCAAAAGTTAAAAGCGTGCCTCGCTCGCTTGCCCCAGCTCGCCTCACCCGAGTCGGGCAAAATCCTCGGTCTCTACCTGGCAGCCTCGACATAAGCGGTTAGCTCTGTGTTAGTTCAGGAAACGCTACCAACACAACAACCTGTCTATTATATCAACCACGTCCTCGTCAGGCCCGAGGTGCGGTATTCCTTAATCGAGAAGCTAACCCTCGCACTGATGAAGACGACCCAAAAGTTGTGACCATATTTCCAAGCTCACATAATCAAAGTAATTACCGACCAACCGTTGCGGCAAATCCTTTCCAAGTTCGACGCGTCGGGTCGAATGCTGCGGTGGTCAGTCGAGCTCGGCGAATTCAACATCCAATACTCCCCCAAAACCGCCATCAAAGCTCAGGTACTCGCTGACTTCATCTCCGAGTTAACTCCTAAAGATCATGCTATCGGACAGGAGAACAACGAGAGCACATGGTCCCTACATGTGGATGGCTCGGCCACTGCCGAAGCAGCCGAGGTCGGACTTATCCTCAAGGGCCCGTCTAGAGAAACCTATGAGAGATCGCTCCGATTACAATTCCGAGCCACCAACAATGAGGCCGAGTACGAGGCGCTACTTCACGGCCTACGACTTGCTCTGGAGATGCATGTGAGTGACCTCGAAGTCTTCAGTGACTCCCAGCTGGTGATGGGACACATCAACGGGAGCTACGAAGCTCGGGACCCAACAATGGCGTTATACCTGATAGAAGCGAAACGACTCATCCATTGCTTCAACCGCCTCTCGATCACTAGAGTACCTCGAGCGCAGAACACATAGGCTGATGCGCTAGCCATATCGGCCTTCGCTCATAGCCTGGCAGCAACCTCAACAACAAAATTCATAACGGTGCCGACAACACCAACTCTCGAAGTCATCGAAACAGAGGTCTCGCCAAACTAGATGGAAGAGATCCTCCACTTCAAGAAGGATGGGATGAAGCTCGATGACCCGACAATCGGAAGACGACTGAGGCAAACCCTAGCCTGGTACTGCGTGGTCGGTGGAAAGCTGTACCACAGGGCATTCTCTCAACCTCTCTTGTGCTGCCTCACGCCATCAGAAGCTAAAACGGTCCTCGTCGAACTCCACAAGGGGATTTGTGGAGAGCACATAAGGGGACGAACCTTGGCCTTCAAGACTCTCAGATAGGGGTACTATTGGCCGACCATGCGCCAAGATGCCATATCATATGTGCAACGGTGCCAACGGTGTTAAAGGCACGCCCGACTACAACACCAGTCGGCGGTTCCTCTTACCCCGATGGAGGCGGCTTGGCCCTTCACCCAATGGGGACTTGATCTCCTTGGACCTTCACCTCTAGCTTCGGGACAACAGTGTTTCCTTATAGTGGGGGTTGACTACTTCATGAAGTGGGTTGAAGTCGAACCCTTAGCCTCCATCATTGAGAAACAAGTTCAAAGCTTTACATGGAAGAACATTATTACTCAGTTTGGGATTCTGAGGGCTATCGTCACCGACAACGGGGCTCAATTCAACAATCCTAAGTTCAAGGCCTATTGCCAGTCATACGGGATACAATTGAAGTTCAGCTCGGTCGCGCACCCCCAAACTAATGGCCAGACCGAAGTAATGAATCAGACAATTCTAGAGGGTCTCGGACACGCACAGAGCCTGTGTGGATGAGCTCCCTAGCATCCTATGGGCAATATGAACGACTCCCAAAACTGCCTCGGGGGAGTCTCCGCTCAACCTGGTGTTCGAGACCAAAGCAATCCTCCCACCTGAGATGGTGTTCCCAACCTTGTGCACCACCAACTATAAGCGAGAAGACTCCGAGGAGGGCCTACAAGCAAACCTAGATCTCCTTGAAGAAAGAAGAGCTCAGGCGCACCTACGTACCTTGGCATACAAAAAGGCTACGGCTTGGATGTACAACCGAAAAGTTCATCCACGATCGATCAAGGTCAAGGACCTCATCCTTCGAAAGGTGGACATGAGCGACCCGACCCGAGCGAGGGGAAAACTCATGCCGAATTGGGAAGGCCCCTATCAGGTCTACGACATGGTCCGAGAAGGGACCTATCGACTCGAGACTATGGAAGGAAACCCTTTGCCAAGGACATGGAATGCGATGAATTTAAAGAAGTTCTACCCGTAAAGGACAACAGGTCAAGGTGCCGAAAAGACAAGTTTTATTGAGAAGCATGCACATTTGCAATCGGGAAAGGCAAGAAGATATGATTCCGAAACAATAGTTTTTCATTGATGAAAAGAAGTATACATTGTGGTTTCAAGCGTCTGATTTTAAAATTTGACCCAACCAAAGCAAAAAAAAAAAAGAAATATAGCCCTCGGTTTGAGGAGGAGTCTCCTCGCCCGTCATCGAAGGGGACGCCACCGGCATGTCGATGTTCTCGATCCTCGGTCCGGTCGATGAACGGGTCCGGTTCTAGTTCCGTCCCGTACCTCGCCGAAAACGAAATGCGTAAACCACGATACCCAAACTTGTATGTCACCCGCCCCTCACCAAGCCACGCCGAACCCGACGGATGACTTATACCCAAATCGCCCCTCGATCTTCTCGGGCAAGATCGCACACTCCTCTTTCAAAATCTCCTCGGCAACCCGTGCAGAAGATCTGGTGGACTCGATGTCCCGAGAGAGGGTTAGCAACTCGTCGTCGAGCATCCGAACTCATGCTTGATTTTCCTCCAACTCAGCCTTCAGACGAGTCACCTCCTCGTCCAGGGCTGAAGTACGCTGTTCCGCCACGACAATGGCCTCAGGGCCCAATCCAATCTTCAGCTCCAGGATCTTCAGGCGAAGGGCAGAGTTGGAGTCCAAGAGGTGATCGATCACCCTTCCGGCATCCCAGACATGATCAATCAAAGCCATCGAATAATGCTAGCCCTGCACAAAAGTTGGAGTCAGAATCCACACAAAAGGACCCACCAAACGAAAAGCAGCATCACTTACCCAAACGAACGACTTGGTCGCCTGATCCATCAGTAGCTCTGAGGGGGAGCAATAGAGTTCCTTTGCCATTGCCTTCGGGTGCACCAAAGGCCTCCTCGAGGGGTCGCTGCCAGACGATCTAGCCACCCCCTTTCCTTTCGTGCTCCCCGAGCCCTCGCCTTGGGGAGCAGCCCCGGACAACCCTGGGACAGCACTCTTGCGAGCAACCGAGCTCGCGTACGTCTTCTGAATCGCAGTCTTCGCCTTCTTTTGAGGGCGACCCGCCTCCGGAGACCTCAGCGTCCTTTTTGGTGTGCCCTTCTCCGAGGCACCCCTAGCTGTGGAACCCTCGCCACCCCGAGACAATGATGCGGTGGCCTTGGCGTGAGGTGTCTTCTTCACCGACTAGAGGTTCACCATCTCTACAAGCAACAAACTGGTCGGTCAGCTAGCTCGGGACGAACAGACGATCCATAATATGTGAATAACCATACCCTCGGTGGTCGGACTTAGTCCTGCCTCGACCAGCCACTCCTCGGTCATCTCCTTGATTGCCCGAGAAGAGGACAAGATGCCCCTCAGCCAATTCACCTCTGCTGTTTCTTTGGAAGAAAGCAACAAGGGGACGTTGTCGATGGTTTGGGAAGTCCATCCAGTGCTAAAACCCCACCCCCGATGTTGGAAGGAGCGCCGTTGATCTTAAAACCAATGCAGACGGTCAAGTAATACGCGCCTCGCCCCTTGCACAGATGGAAAAAGGCCAGGAAAAGGATCCTGGTTGGCTTAATCCCGGCTCCCCGACACTCCCCAAGAAAAGCCACCAGATAACGCTAAGAGTTTCGCACCATCTGGGATGGCGATATGCCCCACTTACGGAGGCACTCCTCGATAACGAGATGTAGCGGGAACTGCAGTCCCATATCGAGGGCCCCCACGGTCAGCCCAAACCCATCAGAAAATTGATCGTACGGTTGTTGATTAGGCCCAGGGGCATGAACACCATAGCACTTCGAGATGCGATAGCGATCCCGAAGTACCCTCAAATGTTCCTCAGTCATCACCGAGTCTACATCATGCCACAACTTGAGGGTTTCAAGCGCAGTAGTGCTTCCAGTAACCTCCAAAGGCATGCCACCTGAGGACAAACTGACCACCTCAGCCCACAGGGCCCTAGAAGAAGAAGACGAAGAGGAAGATGAAGAAGACGAAGAAGAGGAAGGCGGAGACATCCCAACCGTTCTAGAAGAAGCCAGGGCGTAGGATGAAGGACTGAGCAAAGTAATGGCAACTGTTCTAGAAGAAGCTTATAAGGAGTAGGCTAACCCACCATGAGGCGATGATTGGGCTTCTCGAGGAGAGAGATGGTTGCAGCATTTAAAAACCCATCGTAACTCTTCGGATTCTCCATATTCACCGGCCTCAGAGCTCCCGCCAGAGGCGCCCCATCACCAAAAATTTCCCACCAGAAGCCATCCGTAGCGAGAAGTTTCCCGCCAGGCCCTGCACCGCTCCACATGGCGCAATGGCACTTGGGCAAACCCCCAGCGTGTCGCCCAACGACGCTCGCCAGTCTTTTCCCGAGTCACTCCAGATCGGTCCCCAACTTGCGACTCGTCTGTCAGCCTGAGCCCGAGTATAGTCCCTTGGCCCATAGGCCCAGTCTTTATCCAGGTCACTCCAGATCGGTCCCCTACTTATGACTCATCAGTCCTGCCTGAGCCCAAGTATAGTCCCTCGACCCACAAGCCTAGTATTTATCCAGATCGCTCCAGATGAGTCCCTGAATTGCGATTCGACAGTCCTACCTGAGCCCGAGTATAGTCCCTCAATCCACAAGCCCAGTCTTTATCCAGGTCGCTCCAAATCGGTCCTCGACTTGCGACTCGCTAGTCTTTTCCTGAGTCGTTCCAGATCGGTCCCCGACTTATGACTCGCCAATTTTTCCCGAGTCGCTCCAGATCGGTCCCCGACTTGCGACTCACCAGTTTTTTTTCGAGTCGCTCCAGATCGGTCCCCTAACCAGCAACTCGCCAGGCAACGTCATGATCAATGCCACGTCATGCAACAACCAAGTCAATAAGAGGAACACCCCCACGCACTGAGCTAGAATCCGTACCAAGGCATTGCTCGGTACATCCCGTCCCGGAAAGCTCGGGACGACGCCGCATGGCGTCGCTCCGCACATCCCGGGATGGCGACCGCATGAAGGTACCATCTCACCCCTCGAAAATCGGTCGCCATGCTAAACCCGTGTACAATCGACCCTCGTATAGTAGTATAAAAGCCCCTGGCCGGCATCCGACCCAGGGGAAGGCAAAAAATAACTCAACCCACTACTGACATGCTTGTCGAAGGGATCACAATCGATAATCACCCGACGAAGGCCATCCTTGCAGGAAAGCGGCCACCCCAAGCCACGAGCATTTTGACCTTGAAGTTATCGACCAGCGTCCCGATAGCGAGCCACCGATTGGCGTTCGAACCGAGAAACACTGATCAGCACCTTGACGATGACCCCCCGATTCCGAGGGCTTGACCGACCTTGGCGACTAGCTCAGTCGATCGAAGACTCCCGATATCGACCCGTGGACCAGGCCGTGCTGACTCATCAGCCATGGTGCATCAGTTCACCAACAAGATCCACCAACCAACGAATCATCAACGGACCCTGCATAGAAGTCACCCGAAAAGCACAAGCAACCCATCCAAACTCTATGCCAAGAAGCCTGAACAGGAAATAGAAGAAACTCCTCTGCCGAAAGATCATTAGAACACCAGTTACTAGCCTAGAAATAGCTTCAAGATTGAGATGCATCAGAACAAGAATGCTTAGCCGAGCAACAAAGAAGAAGAGAAAACCATCGGGCAGAGGAAGAGATAATTTCACCACAAGAAGTTCTCAAAACACCAAGAACTCCATCAAAGATGCACCAAAACAGACATTCTTGATCAAGCATCCGAGACTACCACATACCATTTTCTCAGTGAAACATTAACGCATGCAGGTTAAAGAAGAAACACTCTTTAAAGAGCATCACAATGCAAGAGCCCAACCAAGCAACCAATAAGACTAGATACCCATTTTCCTAAACCGTCGAGGAACCCTAAGCTCAAAGAAACAAAACCAGCGGCCTGTACCAAATGCACCACCAGAAAGAAAAGAACATTCACCAATATTAACTGTGACAAAAGCTCACATTAACCATAAGCAACAAGAACAAGATCAACAACCACTGTATCACAGAACCGGGGCAGAGAAACTGATGGAGTGGGAGAAAAGGAAAACTCGGTTGAGGAAGAGGGGATCAACGGCGCACCTGCTGAATGATATCAGTGGTGACTTGATTTGGGGAAGCATAGGCTGCCATCATGGGCTGCTGCATCTGCATGAGGTGCTGCTGCATCTCCCAAACCCACCCTTCCTTTCTAGACACCCTCGCTGCTCCTCTTTTAGGGTATATATACATGAAAGAGAGAAGCAAGAAGAGATGAGAGGGCAGGGTGGTGTCTTCTTCAGCTTGCTTGGGGCTTTCTTCAAGCCTTGTCCCTCCCGTGTAGTTGCTAACAAAGGTTCCACTCACCGTCTCGTTTATTTACTTTAAGCATGTAGCTTAATCCGGAAGAGTGATAACCACAGGTCGGTGAATAAAGATGAGAGGTGACGATAGGGGCGGTGAGGGGAGATAGATTCCATCGGTCACGTGCGAGGCAGGCAAGGGTGGGGGGCCGACAGGGAACCTACGAACTGGGAAGTCTTCGGACCACACGCATGGACTGTCGGAACCGGTCGGACCGGGCCGGTCGGAGGGTGGGTATTCAAGTGGATGCATGTCATCTTCTCCTTGTTGTGTTCTTGCCTTGATTTGATTCCACCATCACTTGCGTT
>LS990922.1:43408044-43628044 GCA_900464855.2 Musa schizocarpa | reverse complement strand
TTCCACTATCAATAATAATGATAACAGGTTTAGAGTAAATCTTCTCTAGAATAACTAGAGAATCATAATAACATCAAGAACATAGATCTTAGCTCTACCATATCATCATATATAGGATGAATCTCCTTCAAAGAGAATTATAGGTCTCACAAACTGGGTATAGCAGGAAAGTACCTTAGAGAGGGTAAACTATATATCAAAACTGTTAGAATTGTAGAGTTTGTTGCAAGGATTCTTCACATAAAATTTGGGCCAAAATTGACAATGTTTGGCCACCGATCGTCAAGCAGAAAACTCAAAAACCTAATCTTTCTCTCTCTTCTTTTCTCTCTCTTTTGCCATGTGCCGTCGGTGTTCACTGCATGGGTTTTCTGTGCACGCTCGCTGCTCTCTCACCTGCATACCGCTATCCTCACCTTTTGCCCTTTCTCTCTTAATTATTGATTTGGGCTCAATAGGCCCAATTGTCCAAGTCCACGTATGGGCTGGACCCAACAGTTGACAGTTGTTTGATTGAGAACGAATATGACCAATCATGGGCGGCTAGCATAAGGAGAGGAAAGAGAGAGAAGAGAGCCAGTACGAGAGATAAGTTCGCATGGGGTACACCCTCCCTCGCCTCCTTTATTAGCTTCCAACCCTTGGTAGCGACCTAGATATGGTCACTAGCGAGTGAACCAGAAGAGCATGGTCACCTAGTCTAGATTCTTTGAGCAAAATAAACAAACCTAGGAGTTGACAACCTAGATGTATCCAAACTTGCGAGACCCTTGATGTATGGAACCAGCTCCTAGGATGCATTGACATAGACATCAATTAGCTTTTTCGATGATGTATAGTCTTGCTACTAGTGGAACTAATATGACTCACACTTGTGGACATTTACATGTTGGTAGAACCAGAGGCTATGTTTGGGAAGCAAGAGGGGATGGGCGGGAGAAAAACGTCCGAGCGAAGGCATCCTAAGGGGTGAGGCGGAAATAAAACAGAAAAGTGGATGCAAAGGGATTGATAAAAAGGACATGTATTGACAATCATGGGGCTACCCCTACTTAGGAAAGATAATCTTGTTCGACCACTTGGAAAAAGGAAGCTCACACGAGCCAAAGAGTGCTCGAAACTTTCACATGACCATGGCCATGTGTGTTCGAACAAAAATGATAGACGTGATACATCATTGTAATATTTTTATTTTTTATTTTTTAAATTAAATAAAAATTAATTACTTCCTTTATTGAATATTATCATAGATAAAACTTATAAAGCTTTTGTGAATGATAGAAGCTAGTAAAGAGTTATCTCTTGATTTATAATAAAAAAACCTAACGATGAGTCAAATTAATTAGGTAATATATATAAGATTAAACATTAATTCAATCCACATATGTAAGTTTATTAAATTATGAATTAAAGATAATATATTATCTATTCAGCTTCATATCTTTTTTTTTAAAATTCACTCATTTACAGTAAATATCTGATATTAAGTTAGAAAAATTAAATAATGATAAGATTGAGTCAAGTTAATTAATATTAATATATATTGGATTTGATAATAATTCAATCCAACTAAAATTTATTTAGACATATAATTATTTTTTGATAATTTTAAATTGATAATGTATTTTTAACAACTTCTATTCTTTCTCTCAACAACTCTATTTTGTTGTGGATTTTTTAGAGGAGAGAAAGTATGGTTATACCTATTTGAATCATAAAATTCTTAAAAATCAAAATTTTTAAATTCACCACAATGATCACTATGAATAGAAGAAATCATAAAACTTTTTTATTTTGAACTTATTTGTAAAACTTGATAAAATATTTAAAATAATCACCTTTATGTTCGAAGAAAAATGTCCAAGTATATCTACTATAATCATCAACAATCATAAAAGTATATTTAATACCTCCTAGACTTGTGATGTCAATAGGTCAAATAAATCTAAATGAATTAGTTGTAATCGTATAGAGGTCACTTGATTTATAGGTTTGAAACTACTTTGTATGTGTTCGTCTATTTGGCATGCATCACAAATTTGATCTTTGATAAATTTAATTCTAGACATACCTCTTACAAGTTCTTTAGTTATAATTTATGAGATCAATTTCATACTTACATGACCTAATCTCCTATGTGAAAACTATGTATCATCGTTTCAAATTGAAAAATAAGTTTCATCATGAAAATCATCTTGATCAATAGTATAAATATTATTGCTCTTTAAAAGCAATTATAGATTTATTTTTATGTGATATCTCTATGATGTAAGCATTAGATTCAAATTTAATTTTATATCCCTTATCACATAATTGACTAATGTTTAATAAGTTATGTTTTAAGTTATCTACTGAAAGAACATCTTCATTCAAAAGATTTGATTAGTTACCGATATTTCCTTTGTCGATAACTTTTCCTTTGTTATTGTCTTTGAAGGTGACTTATCCTCTGTCTCGACTAGTGAGCTTTAAGAAATGAGTTAGATCTCCCAATATATGCCTTGAGCATCCACTATCAAAATATTATTTTTTACTCTTAACTTTTGTTTGGCAATATACTTACAAAAAAAAGAGAGAGGTTCGTTGTAGATACTCATTTAACTTTGGGTCTTTCGTAGTTAGATCTACCTTTCTTGATATTTAACATTAAATCATTTATGGTTCATTTAGAAACCTAAACTAATTTATAAAAGCTATATTTTTTAAAAGAGCATATATAAGCAAATCTTCCAAAAAATTACATTTAACTTTAGGGGAAATATGTAATGTGAGTCCTTTTACCAATTTTGTTGGCTCTTGTTGAGTGTTACTACTCAAAGAGGATTCCTTCCTTTCTATATACAAAACCTTTCTTCATGATATATTTTTAATTTTAAAATTTTCAAGTGTTTGTTGTAATAATATAATTTTCTTTTTGAATGAGTCTAACTCTTCACATTTAGTGCAAGATATTAACATACAATTATCATACTTATTTTTTAATTTATCAAGTTCATTAGAGATAGATACATGTTCCATTTTTAGCAATTTATATTTCTTACCAATTCTTTTAGGTTCATTATATAAATTATGAAATATATTAAGTAATTTATCATAAGATAAGAAAATTTTAGGTGAGTCACATACCTCATCGTTGAAAGCTATCAATGCATAGTTTGCTACTTTGTTTTCATTGGTTTACTCTTCATCTTCAGATGCACTTGATTCATCCCGCGTTATCTTGAATACTTTCTTCTTATTTGATAGTTTCTTTTTCAATTATGGACACTCATATTTGAAGTTCCTTGACTTTTTGCATTCATAACAAATTATTGTATCCTTTTTAAGTTCATTTTTATTTTTACATTCTCATTTTATAGAATTAATCTTTTTTTATAATTTTTTTAAATCTTCTTATAAGGAGTGTTTTATCGTTATTATCATCACTTGAGCTTTTGCTCGAGTAGTTTTCTTTAGTTCTCTATGTAATATTCTTCCTGTTTTTTGAAAGAATTTTCTTTTATTTGTCATGTGTCTTATTAGTCATTTCATATGTCATTAAAGATCCTATATGTTCTTCAAGAGAAAAGTTATTCAAGTCTTTTGCTTTTTAAATTATAATTACCTTTAGATTCCAACTTTTAGAAAGGGATATTAAAATCTTATTAACAAATTCATGATTTATATAACTTTTATTAAGAGCTTTTAAACTATTGACAATATCCGTAAAACGGATGTACATGTCACCAATGGTTTCACTTAGCTTTATCTTAAATAATTCATAACTATATATTAATAGATTAATTTTAAATTTTTTTATTATATTTATACTTTCATGAGTAACTTCAAGTGTGTGCTAAATATTATTATAGTATCACAAGCCGATGATTATACTCAATTTTGTCTAATTCAATAGACAAAGATTAACTACCTTTGTTACAACTCTTTTTTTCATACCTTTGTTACAACTTAAAGAGAACTCTCATATCTTTCTTTTATAAAAGATCTCACACATTCTTAATATAATCTCTAAACTCAAAAAGGAAGAGACTTAACACTTTTCAAGAGAGTTTACAACACTTTTATGCTCAAGAATTTCTGCTCCATCAAGCAAGCATGAGTGGAGTATTTAGAGACCCCAAATGGCTTAAAAAATGAAACCAAAAAGTTTAAATTCTTGAGTTTTCAAGATAATGGTGATACTACCATCGACGTTGGGTCGTGCTGCCACCAATCAGAACTTGGGAATCTAGGTTCTAACGATATCACCATTGGTCTAGGCGGTACCATCATCAGCATTGACGGTACTACCATTGAAACTCCTAGAAAAGCACAACTCATGCTTTCTGGCTCTCAGGTGGTACCATTGCCTAGGCCAACCTTAGGTCATTGAATTGGCCTTCCAATATGCATAATTTAACTCTGGTTTCTAATTAAGTTGGTATGATTACGATCCAAAACTAACTCAATTAGACTCCAAATGACTAAGTTAGAAATTTGAATGATGATTATTCTAAGTCAAATTAATTAATATTAATATATATTACATTTGATAATAATTCAATCCAACTAAAATTTATTAAGACATATAGTTCTTTTATTGATATTTTTTAAACCGATAATGTGTTTTCAGTTAGTTACGTTGATTAACATGCATGAGATTAAAAATCAATTCAATCAAAAAAATTAAATTTATTAGGTTACGGATCAAACACTATAAACATTATTTGATTCATTATAATTTTACTAATAGATTATTATTTTAATTATTATTTAAATCTCTAATTTCACCCATAAATATTTTTTTAATACTCATATAATGAAGTCTTTATGATGTGTATTAGTTATATATTTATGTAACATATGATAT
Organism: Musa schizocarpa; assembly: GCA_900464855.2. Taxonomy (NCBI): domain Eukaryota; kingdom Viridiplantae; phylum Streptophyta; class Magnoliopsida; order Zingiberales; family Musaceae; genus Musa; species Musa schizocarpa. The sequence continues at coordinate 43,623,195 of LS990922.1, read as the reverse complement.
AAGATAAAATATAAATGTGTAAATAATGAGACAACCAAAAAAAGTATCAACGAAAAGAATTGGTGCAAAATTTCGAGTAGCTGCAAGCTCGAAATTCGAAATTGTTCTAGAAGGCACAAGTCAAGTCAAGTACCTTTTTAATGATGTTTACATCCTTAAAATCGTACTTTTCACTATAATGTAACATTTTCCAATTAAATTGACTAACATAGAGCGAGTCTTCAAAATTTGAAGTACAATTTTTCACTTTTGCTTTCATTTATTTTCTTGAGTTTTTCATATCTAATGTTATATGATGAACATGACGTTGCAACACGATTGATATATTTAATATCATATGATTAGTATATCATTATAATCCAAACATTACCAATCGCATTTTGATTGTTCCATGTATCGTGGATTTGATGCAGCAAGACTCCATCAAGAACGAGAGATGCACATAATCATTCCTAACTTAAATATGCATATACGAGTATAATAATACCAAAAATGTATTATAAAAAAGCCCCATCAAGGGTGTTCCATCACACACAAGAATTCATAAGTTCTCTGTGCATTCCACTATAGAAGTTTTGGCACATAGTTGACACCTCGCTCCTTGTGATAACTTAAGTATCTACTGGGTTATGTCGGATAAGACACCAATGTGATCTTATAGGGTTCGACACAATGTACGTATTTTTGATAGAGATGATAATAGATTAAATACACGTGGACGTGGACCTCCTATGTTTACTGATGTTCATATAGCCTTTGACTTGAAGCTGTCATCCATTGCCATGTGTTGAACTGTGATTGGGAAAATATTTTTCTTATCAACTGTTTTTGCAGGAGTGATTTTTCAGCATCTTGGACTCGTAAACTTTGATAGTGACAGAGATGAGACTTAGCATGTTTCTAGGTTTAGAATTAGCTCAAGCTGTGCTGAGCCGAAGACCTATATATCCATTTAAGATGACTGATCGAGTTCAGCTGTCAGTGAAGAATCCTTGATATATATTTTCCTTAAGCTGACCAAAGCTGAGCATCTTTCTATTAACAACCTCACATGCAGAATCCCATCAAGTCAATGTTTAATGGATTTATCTTTGATTAAGTGTCGATATATGTTTTGTGGGCCATAATTATCTTTCATCATCATCATCTTCTTCTACTCACTTCCACCTATATCCATAACCCGAAGTATATATATATCACGACCGCGAGTTTCACGTTTATGTATGTACATGTTTAACGTTTTATTTGAGGAACATGGTTATGGGCCCACCCAAGCAATACATAGTGGGCACGTATTTCCCGGGGGCGTAGGTGAAGAAGTAGCTATAAATACCCCCCATCCCTTCCCAGAGGAGGGGCGTGCATCATCTTCTTCCTCTTCTTCTTGTGCTCACACACAAATGAACCATATCTGCAAATGGTTCTTTCTCTTTATCCATTTCCTGCTGCGAGCAAGTTGTGTCGCAAGGTTTTGATGCATGGTGGTATATAACGTGATGGTGTCGTGCATGTGTGCAGGCGGGAGAGAACAAGGTGGGGCCGTGGGGTGGCAACGGAGGGTCTGAATGGGACATGGGGGCTGCCGACCGCATCATCAACATCGAGATTCGCGCCGGAGACAACATCGACGCCATCGTGATCACCTTCACCCGTTCTGGCCTGACCGAGACCAAGCACTTCGGTGGCTCCGGGGGCACACCCTACGAGGTTCGTCCTCCTCGTCATCTTCCTCCTAATTAACACCATCGATTGGTTGTACCTCGATGACAGAAAGTCTCGTTGTTCAGATTCCTCTGCAAGAGGACGAGTATCTTGTGGGCGTCGAGGGGTCTGTGGATACGCTGGGGAGAATCACTCTGGTGAGGAACCTGACGCTGAGGACCAACAAGAAAAGCTATGGACCTTTCGGCACCAGTGGCGGAAAACCTTTCTCCGTTCCTGTAGCCTCGGATAAGATCATTGGCTTCTTTGGACGTGCGGGCACCATGATTGATGCCATAGGAGTTTACCTCGCACCTAACTAGACCTCCTCGAGTGCTGCTGCTGCTGCAGCTACTCTACGTTGGGGTGCTTCAATAAATGATCGAGGCTTGCTGTTAGCTACTTGGACGTCATGAATTGTTACCGTCGTCGTCGTCGTTAGGCTGGCTGTGATCATGAATAAAACAAATAAAGATGCAGTTTGATACGTTTCGACCGATCATATGCTTATATTAGCTTTCCATTTCATGTGTTCTCTTTTTTGGTAGTTAATTCCCATAAAAAATCCTCCCGGCCAAAGTAAATGAAGGATCAATCATGTGCAATTGTTTGCATGGTTGTCGTCCTTTGACAAACTTGATTTCCCCAATGCCTCTCATGCTTCTACTAAATTATCTCACAAAGATGATAGACATCACCAAATCATAGATAAGAATATATATATATATATATATATATATATATATATATATATATATATATATATATATATATATATATATATATATATATATATATACATACATATCATGTGCAATTGTTTGCATGGTTGTCGTACTTTGATAAGCTTCATTTCCACAAGGCCTCTCATGCTTCTACTAGAATATCTCAACAAGATGATGGACATCACGAAATCATAGATAAGAATGATTCAAAAAATATATATATATATAAGAGACACTTAAAACTAAAAATTTTATAAACATAATAACTTCAAAATCTTTGATACTCTGAAATCTCTCAGCCTCTATTCATCTCACCTCCCTTCTTCTTTTCAATGTCATATAGGTTGAACCCAATATTAATATTGACTTCAATTAAAATAATTTTTTTTTATTTTTTATCTTAGCTAAAACTTTTAAATCATCTCCTATCTAATCGTAATGTTTAATTTAATAATTCAACTTTCTCTTCCTAAACTAGATTTTCTAAAAAAAAATATTATGAAGAGTCTTTATCATTGATGCAATATCCTATATTCAATAGATATATGATTGCAACTATTTAATTTCTTATGTTTAAAAATTGTAAAACATAAATAGAATCTTCTTTTTTTCAAATGAAATTATTTAACAGTCATTATTATTTTGATGATAGGGGGATGCAGTCTCTCAAGGCAATATAACCTCTTAGTCATTTTTCATCCGAGCACTTCCCTCGCTCTTCGGAGCATTACGAAGTTTTTATTGTAAAAGATAAGATTCATTTTGTAAATTATTTGACAAAGTGTTTCTACTTATGAAATTATAAAAAAATTATAACATAAATGTAATTATGACATTCGGAAAAGACCATTATAGAAAAGAAACCATGCGGCTTCATTTAACCTCATACATCTTTCATTAGTCATTTTACAAAGTGATCTTCTACGAGAGAAAAATCTGTCTACGAGGAGTCTTGAAGTCCAAGAATGACACTGAAATAACATCGTAACGAGAAGGATCACTTAGGAAAAAAATATTATTTTTATAGACCTTCGAATTTTGTTGGACAATAAAAATTATGAATCTTGATTTCTTTTAATTATATGAGAGAAAAGAACGGAAGCCAAACAAAAATCTAAATCTAAAGAGGGTATGCATCCCACTTTGTGGGGGAAAACCAAAGAAAGACACCAACCAGGAGAAAAAAAGGGTATAAAGACAAAAAAAAGAAACAGATGGGTTGTTGTTGGAGCGTTATAAGGAGAAATAAAAATTGGTAAGAGAAAAGAATGGAAGCGAAAGAAAATCAAAATCTAAATAGGGTATGCAACCAACTATGTGAGGGAAAAACCAAAGGAAGACACCAACTAGGAGAAAAAAATGCAAAAAGAGAGAAAAAGTTGGTGAGTTACACGGAGAGAAAAAAATGAAAGTGAAAAAAAAACCAAAATATAAAGAGAATATGCAACCCACTGTGTGGGGGAAAACTAAAAGAAGACACCAATGGAGGAAAAACGTGAAAAAAAAAGGGTGCGTTATAATGGAAATAAAAAACGGTGAGAGAAAAGAATAGAAACAAAAACAAATCAAAATATAAAAAGGATAGAAAATCCAATGTGTGGGGGAAAAGCCAATCGGTGTCGGAAAAAAAAAAAAAAAAAAAAAAGAAAAGGATGGGTTGTTGTTGGTGTGTTGTAAGGAGAACTGAAAAATGGTGATAGAAAAGAATAGAAAAAAAAAAAAAAATCTAAAAAAGGAAGTTATATTTTTGTTACTTTCTTACCTTGCCCTGTTGTAGGTGAATGCAATATGCATAAAAGGGGAAGTCTTATGGTGCATCGAGTCTTTCAGATTTTTTTTTTTTTTTTTTTATCCTGGAAGGATACAGGGATACTTTTAAATATATTCAATGCTTCATATGTATTTTGTCTTGTGTGAACACATTATTTTCTTATGATGTTACATGAGACACTTTTGGTTATGTTGGGTGTGGATGTCTTTTTTTTTCTTGGATATATGAATTGTATACAAATGAGATACTTTGAGATGTGTTAGATATTTTAGATTTTTTTTTATCATAGATGAACTTATTCCACATAATTGACACAATTTAAGATGCATACTTCATATGCTTTTTTCTTAGGTTGACCAAATATAAATGAGATGCTTGACGATGCATGGGGACACTTTGAATGTTTTTGTGTTATGTGGATGCATTATACACAAATAAGATGTTTTGTGTGAAAAGATTTTTTATTTTCACAAAAGAAAGAGAGGTTAAAATTGAGTCGGTTAGTGGGCCCAACCTAGTGAGGCTAAGAGAAAAAAAATGATCGAGAGAGCGAAACGTAATATAATAAGGTCGGGAAGAAAGTATGTGATTAGATTGTCAATCAAGGAAGATTAAGTTTGAGAAGCACGATACGGCACAATGTGCCTTCACTTAATCTTTAAAGGTAAGAAATACTTTAAAAGACTATCAATATGACTATGAAGTCAATATGATTAGATTCTCAATCAAGAAAGATTAAGTTTGAGCGGATTAAGTCTCAAGATTTAATTGGTCCAAAATAATTTTTTTTTTATCTTTGACAACTTAAGGGTTGTTATAGCTTCTAGCAAAACAAAAATCAGATTTTAACCGGACTTCAAAGTATAATATTATTAATGCAAAATTATGATCGATTTAAGAAAAATTTAGAGTGAGATCTAGCCACATCCATTTGCCCCTATTTATATGACATGATTTCATGAGATGATCGAGGCACAAGTCTAGGAGGGCGGCCAACATGAGGAGAGGAAAGAGAGAGAAGAGACCCAGTACAATGAGCGGAGAGCTTGGGTTACACCCACCCTCACCTCCTTTATTAGCTTCCAACCCTTGGAAGTGGCCCAGGTCTGATCATCGACGAGTAAACCAGAAGAGCATGGTCACCTGGTCTATATTTTTTCGAGGAAAATAAACAAACCTATGAGTCGACATCCCGGATGTATCCAAACCTCATGAGACCCTTGACATACAAAACCGGCTCTGGGATGCCTTGACGCAAAACATCAAATAGCTTTTTTTGATGATGTGTAGTCTTGCTACTAGTGAAACTAATCGGACTCACACTTGCAGACATTTACATGTTGGTAGAACCAAAGGCTATGTTTGGGAAGTGACAGGGGGATGGGTGGGATACAAAAAAGGCTAACGCTCGAAATTAAGGTATCCCGAGGGGTGAGGAGGAATAGAAGATACAAAGGGATTGATAAAAGGACATGGGTGCAGTATCAACAAGCATGAGACCCACCCCTACTTAGGAAAAGGAATCTTGTTTGACTTTTTTGAAAAAGGAAGATCATAGGAGTCAAAGAGTGCTCGAAACTTTTGAACAACCATGGGCATGTGTATTCGAAAGAAAAATGATAGACATGATGCATCATTACAATATTATTATTTTTGAATTAAATAAAAATTAATTACTTTCTTTATTGAATATTATCAGAGATAAAACTCATAAAGCTTTTGTGAATGATAGAAGCTAGTAAAGATTTGTCTCTTGATTTATGATAAAAAAAAGTCAAATTAATTAGGTAATATACATAAGATTGAACATTAATTCAATCCAAAGATGTAAGTTTATTAAATTACGAATTAAAGATAATATATTATCTATTCAGCAGCATATCTTTTTTTTTTTAAATTCACTCATTTAGAATAAATATATGATACTAAGTTAGAAAATTAAATAACAATAAGTCTTAGTCAAATTAATTAATATTAATATATTATATTTGATAATAATTCAATCCAATTTAAATTTATTAAGACATAATTCTTTTGTTGATAATTTTTAAATCAATAATATGTTTTTAACAACTCCTATTCTTTCTCTCAACAACTCATTTTTGTTATAGATTTCTTGGAGTAGAGAAATTTTGCTTATACCTATTTGAATCATAAAATTCTTAAAAATCATAATTTTTAAATTCATCACCTTGATCACTCACTACAAAAAAAAAAATCAAAAAACTTCTTTTAGTTTGAACTTGTTTGCAAAACTTGGTAAAATATTTAAAACAATTACTTTTATATTCCAAGAAGTATGTCCAAGTATATCTACCATAATCGTCAACAATCACAAAAGCATATTTAATATCTCTTAGCCTTATGTCAATAGGTCCAAATAAATTCATATGAATTAATTATAATGATCTAGAGGTACTCACTTGATTTTTATGTTTGAAGCTACTTTTAATGTGCTTTTTCAGTTGGCATGCATCACAAATTTTATCTTTAACAAATTTAATTCTAGGCATTCCTCTTACAAGTTCTTTAGTTATAATTTATGAGATCAATTTCATGCTTGCATGACCTAATCTCTTATACCAAAACCATGCATCATCGTTTAAAATAAAAAAATATTTTATCATAAAAATCATCAAGATCAATAGGATAAATATTATCGCTCCCTTAAAGTAATCATAGATTTATCTTTATGTGGTATCTATAACGTAAGTATTAGATTCAAATTCAATTTTATATCCCTTATCATATAATTGACTAATGCTTAATAAGTTATGTTTTAAGCTATCTACTAACTTAATATATTTATTCAAAAGATTTCATTTGTTATTGATATTTTCTTTGCCAATAATTTTTCCTTTATTGTTGTCTCTGAAGGTGACATCCTCCATCTTGGCTAGTGAGCTTTGAAAAATATGTTGGATCTCCGGTCATGTGTCTTGAGCATCCACTATCAAGATACTATTTTTTGCTCTTAGCTTTTGTTTGGAGACATACTTACAAAAAAGAGGGGTTTGCTTTAGGTACTCATTTAACTCTAGGTCCTTCATGGTTAGATCTACCTTTCTTCTCATTTAGAATTAAATCATTTATAGTTCTTTAGAAACCCAAATTAATTTATGAGAGTTATATTTTTTAAAAGAGCATGTATAATCATAGTGACCAAATCTTTCATAAAAATTAAATTTAAATTTTGGGAAAACTTGTAGTGTGAGTCTTTTTATGAATTTTGTTGGCTTTTGTTGAGTGTTACTACTCACAAAGTTGATTCCTTCTTTTTTATGTATAGAACATTTCTTAACAAGAATCATATTTAATGATTTATTTTTAATTTTAAAATTTTATAATGTTTGTTGTATATATATTGAATGAGTTTGACTCTTAACATTTAGTACAATATATTAACATACAATTGTCATACTTATTTTTTAATTTATCAAATTCATCAGAAAGAGATGCATGATATGTTTTTAGTAATTTAAATTTTTTACCAATTATTTTAGGTTCATCATATAAATCATGAAATATATTAAATAATTCATCATAAGAAAATAAAATTTCAAGTGAGTCATATATTTCATCGTTGGAAGCTTTTAATATGTAGTTTGCTACATCTTTGTTGGTTTGCTCTTCGTCTTTTGATGCACTTAATTCATCCCATGTTGCTTTGAATTCCTTCTTTTTCTTTGGTAACTTCTTTTTCTTGACACTCATTTTTTAAGTTCCCTGGCTTTTGTATTCATAACAAATTATTGTATCCTTTTTAAATTTATTTTTATTCTTAGATTTTTATTTTGTAGAATTAGTCTTATTTTTTTCATAAAATTTTTAAATATTCTTGTAAGGAATGTTATGTCATCATCATTATTATCACTTGAGCTTTCACTCGAGTTGCCTTCTTTAGTTCTCAATTGCAATATCCTTCATAGTTTTATGGAATGATTTTCTTTTTGTTTATCATATACCTTATAAGTTATTTCATAGGTCATTAAAAAAATCCTATGAGTTCTTCAAGAGGAAAGTTGTTCAAGTCTTTTTTTATTCTTGAATTACAGTTACCTTTGGATCCCAACTTTAAGGAAGGGATCTTAAAATCTTATTAACCAATTCAAGATTTATATAGCTTTTACAAAGAACTTTTAAACCATTGACAACATCCGTAAAACAGGTGTACATATCGCCAATGATTTTATTTAGCTTAAATAATTAATAATTATATACTAATAGTTTAATTTTAGTTTCTTTTTTTCTTTATTTGTGCCTTCATGAGTAATTTCAAGTTTGTGCTAAATATCATGTGCAGTATCACAAGAAGAAACATGATTAAACTTATTTTTTGTTTAAAGTACAAAATAAAGTATTCATAGCTTTAGCATGTAAAAAAAAATTTTTTTTTTAAAGATCATTCCATTCATTTATTAGTTTTGAGGATTTTTTGAAAAAAAAATTTGATAATGTACTATAGATCAAAATCCATAGAAAGTAAAAAAATCTACATTTATATTTTTTAATAAGTATAGTCTGTTCTATTAAACATAGAAGGATGAATGATAGAATAACCCTCTTGATTATTAGAAAAAAGTATTAAATCTCTCTTGAGTGCTAATATAACTGAGAGAACCAAGCTCTAATACCAATTGTTAGAATCATAGAAGCACTGAGAGAGAGAGGGAGGGGTGCTAAATTAGTACTTTTGAAATAAAATTTTGGTAAATTTTGATTGATAAAACTCGTATCGAAAATATGATTAACTAAAAATGTAAGTAAGTAAATCAGTAAATAATGATAAAAGAAAGCAAGAAAAGGATGCAAATCGATTTATAGTGGTTTGGTCATCCCGACCTATGTCCACTCCTAATTTCTTTTCCGTTGAGGCTATTGGCTTTTACTACCGATCTTCTTTTCAATGGACAAAGATCAACTATCTTTATTACAATCTTTTTTCCTTTTCACATGTTTAGGAGAGAACATTTATACCTCTCTTTTACAAAAGACCATACACCTTCTTAGTATAATATTTAAACTAAAGGAGGAAGAGACTCAACACTTTTCAAGAGAGTTTATAATACTTTTATACTCAAAAAAATTTTTATAAAGAAAATATGAGTAAGGTATTTATAGACCCCAAATAACTTAAAAATAAAGTTAAAAATTTAAATCCTTGAGTTTTATGCTACTAGCGATACTACCGTCGATGCTGGACGGTACTACCATTGAATATAACGTGTATTAGTTATATGTTATATATCATATAAGATAAAAATATAAATGTATAAATAATGATTCAACAAAAAAGTATCAACGAAAGTATTGGTGCAAAATTTCGAGAAGCTGCAAGCTCGAAATTCAAAATTATTCTCGAACAAGCAAGTCAAGTCAAGTACCTTTTTAATAATATTTACATTATCGTACTTTTTTCATTATAATGTAACTTTTTCTAATTAAATTGACTAATGCAAGTGCGAGTCTTGAGTTTACTTTTGTTTTTTTTTACTAATTAATTTTTTTAATTTTAATTTTCTAATTAACTTTTTACTTTTGCTTTCATTTTTTTTCTTGAGTTTACCATATTTGATAGGTAAATAAAGATATTCCCGTAAAGTCATATAATGGATATCTCAATGTTATATGATGAATATGTTGATGCAACATGATTGATATATTTAATCTCATATGATCGGTATATCATTATCATCCAAACAATACCAATCGTGTTTTGATTGTTACATGTATCGTGAATTTGGTGTAGCAAGACTCCATCGAGATCGAGAGATGCACATAATCATTCCTAATTTAAATATGCATCTACGTGTATAATAATACCAAAAATATACTATAAAAAAACCTCATCAAGGGTGTTCCATCATACACAAGAATTCATAAGCTCTCTGTGCATTCTGACTATAGAAGTTTTGTCAAATAGTTGACACCTCACTCCTTATGATAACTTAAGTATCTACTGGGTTATATCGGATAAGCCACCGATGTGGTCTTAGAGGGTTCGACACAATGTATGTATTTTGATAGAGATGGTAACGGATTAAATACACGTGGACGTGGATCTCCTTTGTATACTGATGTTCATATAGTCTTTGACCTCAAGCTGTCATCCATTGCCATGTGTCGAACTGTGATTGGGAAAATATTTTTCATATCAACTGTATTTGCAAGTGATTTTTTAGCATCTTGGACTCGTAAGTTTGATAGTGACAGAGATGAGACTTAGCATGTTTCTAGGTTTAGAATTAGCTCTAAGCTGTGCTGAGCCGAAGACCTATATATCCATTTAAGATGACTGGTTGAGTTCAGCTGTCAGTGAAGAATCCTTGATATATATTTTCCTTGAGCTGATCAAAGCTGAGCATCTTTATATTAACAGCCTCACATGCGGAATTCCATCAAGTCAATGTTTAATGGATTTATTTTTCGCTTACATTAACAACCTCACATGCAGAATCCCATCAAGTCAATGTTTGATGAATTTACCTTTGATTAAGTGTCGAAATATCCTTATTTATATATATATATATATATATATATATATATATATATATATATATATATATATATATATATATATATATATAATCACGACCACGAGTTTCACGTTTACGTATGTACATGTTTAACGTTTTATTCGAGGAACATGGTTATGGGCCCACCCATGCAATACTTAATGGGCACGTATTTCCCGAGGGCGTAGGTGAAGAAGTAGCTATAAATACCCCTCATCCCTTCCCAGAGGAAGGGCGTGCATCATCTTCTTCTTCTTCTTCTTGCACACACACATCCATATCTGCAAATGGTTCTTTCTCTTTATCCATTTCCTGCTGTGCAAGTTGTGTCGCAAGGTTTCGATGCATGGTGGTATATAATGTGATGGTGTCGTGCATGCGTGCAGGCGGGAGAGATCAAGGTGGGGGCGTGGGGTGGCAACGGAGGGTCTGCATGGGACATGGGGGCTGCCTACCGCATCACCAACATCAAGATTCGCGCCGGAGACAACATCGACGCCATCGTGATCACCTTCACCCGTTATGGCCTGACCGAGACCAAGCACTTCGGTGGCTCCGGGGGCACACCCTACGAGGTTCGTCCTCCTCGTCATCTTCCTCCTAATTAACACCATCGATTGGTTGTACCTCGATGACAGAAAGTCTCGTTGTTCAGATTCCTCTGCAAGAGGACGAGTATCTTGTGGGCGTCGAGGGGTCTGTGGATACGCTGGGGAGAATCACTCTGGTGAGGAACCTAACGCTGAGGACCAACAAAAAAAGCTATGGACCTTTCGGCACCAGTGGCGGAAAGCCTTTCTCCGTTCCTGTAGCCTCGGGTAAGATCATTGGCTTCTTTGGACGTGCGGGCACCATGATTGACGCCATAGGAGTTTACCTCGCACCTAACTAGACCTCCTCGAGTGCTGCTGCTGCTGCAGCTACTCTACGTTGGGGTGCTTCAATAAATGATCGAGGCTTGCTGTTAGCTACTTGGACGTCATGAATTGTTACCGTCGTCGTCGTCGTCGTTAGGCTGGCTGTGATCATGAATAAAACAAATAAAGATGCAGTTTGATACGTTTCGACCGATCATATGCTTATATTAGCTTTCCATTTCATGTGTTCTCTTTTGGTAGTTAATTCCAATAAAAAATCCTCCCGGCCAAAGTAAATGAAGGATCAATCATGTGCAATTGTTTGCATGGTTGTCGTCCTTTGACAAACTTGATTTCCGCAATGCCTCTCATGCTTCTACTAAATTATCTCACAAAGATGATAGACATCACCAGATCATAGATAAGAATGATTATATATATATATATATATATATATATATATATATACATACATATGTATACATATAAGACACTTAAAACTAAAAAATTTATCATACATAATAACTTGAAATCATTGATACTCTGAAATCTCTCAGCCTCTATTCATCTCACCTCCCTTCTTCTTGTAAATTCAATGTCATATATTCATAGAGGTTGAACCCAATATTAACATTGACTTCAATTAAAATAATATATTTTTTTTATCTTAGCTAAATTTTTTAAATCAATCACTTATCTAATCATAATGTTTGATTTAATAATCCTGCATTCTCTTCCTAAACTAGATTTTCTAAAAAAAGTATTATGAAGAGTCCTTAGCATTGATGCAATATCCTATATTCAATAGATATATGATTGCAACTATTTAGTTTCTTATGTTTAAAAATTGTAAAACATAAATAGAATCATTTTTTTTCAAATGAAATTATTTAACATTCATTATTATTTTGTTATTTTGATGATAGGGGAGGCACTCTCTAAGGCAATTGGTGTTGAGAAAATAATTAAAAATAAAAAAGAAAAAAGGAGGGTTGTTATTGGTGTGTTGTAAGGAGAAATAAAAAACAATAATAGAAAATAATATAAGCAAAATAAATTAAAAATTAAAAAGAAAGTTATTCTTTTGTTACTTTCTTACTCTACCCTAGGTGAATGCAAAATACATAGAAGGGATGCCTTAGGGTGCATAAGGTTTTTCAAATATTTTTTAATCCTAAGAGTATGCATTAAGCATAAAGGGGATACTTTTGGATATGTCAGACTTCAGATATATTTTGTCTTATGTAAATACATTATGTACATCTTGAGGTGAGTTAGATGAGACACTTTTGGATATGCTGGGCGTTCTTTTTTACTTGGATGGATGTATTGTACATAAACAAGATATTTTGGGATATGTCAAACATTTCATATTTCTTTTATTATGGGTGAGCTTATTCCACACAATTGATGCACCTTGGGTTATAGATGCCTTTTTTTCTTCTTTGGTGGATGCATTATATAAAAACGAGATAGTTTTATATGTGTTAAACATTTCAGATTTCATTTCTTATCATAGGTGAACTTATTCCATACAATTGATATATTTCAGATATTTTAGGATGTATTAGATGCTTTAGATACTTTTTTCTTAGGTTGATCGCATGCAAATGTGATGCTTGGGGATGTATGAAGGCGCTTCGAATGTTTTTGTGTTAGGTGGATACGTCCTACACAAATAAGATATCTTCTGTGATTTTTTTTTTTAATATTTTAACAAAGGAAAGAGAGATCAAATTGAGTAGGTTAGTGGGCCTAACCTAACGAGGCTAAGAGAAAGAATGCTTGAGAGAGTGAACGCAGTATGATAAGGTTGATAGGAAAGTATGCAATTAGATTCTTAATCTAGGCAATCAAGCTTGAGAATTCCAATATAGCACCATGTACTTTCACTTGATTTAATACCTTATATGACATCACTATTGCTTTGGTGGTTGAAACTCTTTTGTATTTAGGAGTAGATTAAGCCTCAAGTTTTAATTGGTCCAAAATATTTTTTTTAATCTTTAACAACTTAAGTGTTGTTATAGCTTCTAAAAAAAAAAAAATTAAATTTAATCGGACTTCAAAATATAATATTATTAATGTAAAATTATGATCAATCTAAGGAAAGTTTAAAAGTAAGATTTAGCATTGGCCGCATTTTTTGATCGAGACTTAAATGAAGAAGATTGTTTGTTTCAAAACCAAGAATGAGATCAGATCATGAGCGTCAAGATGATAGTAAAGAGAGACAGTACATTGAACGGAGAGTGGCATCTGTGTGAGGTACAACGACCCTCGTCTCCTTTATTAGCTTTTGACCCTAGGAGTAGTCCCGTTCTTATCACCGATGAGTGAACCAAAGGAACGTGATCACTTAATTCAAATTATTTGAGCAAAGTAAATGAACCGCTGAGTCGACAGCCTAAATGTATATAAACCTACAGGACCCTCGAGATACAAAGCTGACTCCTAAGGACATGGGTGAGGTATTGACAAGGGGCTTACCTCTACTTGGGAAAAAGAAGCTCATTCGACTTTTTGGAAAAAGGAAGCTCGCACGAGCTAAAGAGTGTCCGAAACTTTCACACGGTCATGGGCACATGTGTTTGTAATATTGTTTGTATTTTTTGAATTAAATAAAAATTAATTAATTCCTTTCTTGAGTAGTATTGGAGATCAAAACTCAATGAGCTTTTGTGAATGATAGAAGCTAGTAAAGAGTTGTCTCTTGATTTATAATATAAAAACCTAATGATGAGTCAAATTAATTAGATAATATATATATAAGATAGAACATTAATTTAATCCAAAGATGTAAGTTTACTAAATTACGATAATATATTATCTATTCCGCTGCATATCTTTTTTTTTTTAAATTTCACTCATTTAGGAAAAATATCTGATTCTAAGTTAGAAAATTGAATAACAATTTGTTCGAGTCAAATTGATTAATATTAATATATATTAGATTTGACAATAATTCAATCCAACTTAAATTGACTAAGACATATAGTTCTTTTGTTGATAATTTTTAAAACGATAACGTGTTTTCCGTTGTCTAGGATGATTAACATGCATGAGATTGAAGATCAATTCAGCCAAAAAAAACTTAAATTTATTAGGTTACGGAGAAAACTCTATAAACATTATTTGATTAATTATAATTTTATAATATATTATTATTTTAATTAGTTTTAGATCTGTCATTTTGCCCATAAATATTAAACACTACTACTGATATATGAGCATTTATGATGTGTATTAGTTATATATTTATGTAACATATCATATAAGATAAAATATAAATGCGTAAATAAAGATGCAACAAAGAATTATCATCGGAAGTACAGGTGCAAAATTATGGATGCTGAGAAGGTACAAGCTAAAAATTCGAAATTGTTCTAGAAGACGTGAGTCAAGTCAAGTCCCTTTTAATGATGTTTACATCATTAATATCATATTTTTCATTATAATGTCACTTTTTCTAGTTAAATTGATTAATGCAATAGCAAGTCTTCAAAATTTGAAGTGCGGTTCACCTTTGCTTCCATTTGTTTTCTTGTGTTTGTCATATTTGATAGGTAAATAATGAAATCCTCAAGAAGTAAGAAGTCATATGATCAATATCTCATTGTTTATGTGATCAACACATTAACATTACATGATTGATATTTTTAACCGCATATGGTTGATATATCATCATCATCCAAACATTATCAATAGCGTTATGGCTATTCTATATCTCATGTCTTTGGTGCAGCAAGACTCCTCCAAGTTCCCAGCATTAATATGCATCTACGAGTATAATGATCCTGCTATAAAAAAGGTTCAACAATCCTCTACACACAAGAATTCATGAGCTCTTTGTGCATTCGACTATAGAAGTTTTGGCACAGTTGACACCTCACTCCTTATGTTAACTTAAGAATCTGAGGGGCTCTCTCAGGTAAGCCACCGATGTAGTCTTGTAGGATTCAGTGTAATATATATTTTTGATAAAGATGACATGATTAAATACATTGGAACATTCAGGACCTGTGCCTCGTATGGACTGTCATCTAACTTGATAGCAGTCATCCAAATCTCTATTCATGGTCGATAATTCAAACATGATGATATCTAGATGTTGAACCCTCTTTGCGGGACGGAATTTAATCCAATGATGATATCTAGATGATGATATCTAGTCGAGTCAAACCCAATCGCGTCAAACTTGAAGACCGCACCCGTCTTGACTCGTTCTCACCCGTTGTCCCCATGCTATAAATATCTTTGGCAGCCGGTGAGTCGAAATCTATACCCCTTCCCAACGCAGAGGTCGTACAAGAAAACAAGAAGCCAGAAATGAGCAACAGATTCGCATCCACGCTTCCCGCTTTCCTCCTCGTCTCGCCTATTCTCTCCTCCATGGCCAAGGTCTCATTTCTTTCTCTCTCTCTCTCTCTCTATATATATATATATATATATATATATATATATATATGAGTAATTTCATCGTTTCGGTTAGGTCCAGTCCATATGTGGGTTTGGACAATTGCGCCTATTGAACCCAAATCAATAAATCAAAGAAATTAAGAGAGAAAGGATAAAAATTGAGTGAGAGAGTAACGTGCATAGGGAGCGTACAGCGTGCAGCGTGTATCGTGCGGTGTGCAGAGGAGAGAGAAATAGAAAGAAAAAGATTAAGTTTCTGAGTTTTCTGCTTGACGATCGATGACCAAACGTTGTTAGTTTCGGCCCAAATTTTATGTGGAGAATCCTTGCAGCAAACTCTACAATCCTAACGGTGTTGATCTGCAGTTTACCCTCTCTAAGGTACTTTCCTACGATATCCACTCCGTGAGACCTAGAATTCTCTTTTGAGGAGATGTGACGAAGATATACTATTCTTGAGCCAAGATCTATGATCTTGATGTTATTCTGATCCTCTAGTTATTCTAGAGAAGACCTCTTCAGAAACTGTTATCATTATTATTGATAGTGGAAGTTTGAGGTGGGCTACGGTCCCGTGGTTTTTCCCACATTGGGTTTTCCACGTTAAAAGATTTGGTCTCACTATATGATTGATTTATTGCTCTATTGTTTATGCTGTGCTGATTGATTTAGAATTTTGATATCAAGTTGGTATTTTGATGAGGAACCTATTTTGATACACAAAGAGGGAAAAAAATTATTCCGCATTAACAGGTTTCTTCCCAACAAGTGGTATCAGAGCATCAGGTTGTTTGGTGCTAGTTTTCTTGTGTGATTGAAATGGAGTCAGATGGTATGATTAAATTGAACTCATCAAATTATTCCACTTGGAGGCATCGATGGAAGATTTGCTCTATTGCAAAAGATTTATATAAACCTATCAAGGTTAAAGATAAACCTTCTACTATGGACGATGAAGAATGGGAAGTTCAACATAGAAAAGCTATTGCCTATATTAGAAGATGGATGGATATAAACTTGCATGAGCATATTTCAGATGAAATCAGAGCTGATGTTGTTTGGCAAAGGTTAGAAAATCTCTTTACGAAAAAGACAATGGGAAATAGAATTTCTCTCCTCAGAAGGCTTGTAAATTTGAAATATAAAGATGGTGGCAACATTGTTGAGCACATAAGCCTATTTCAGAGTCTTGCAAACAAGTTGGTTGCTATGAAAATGAATATAGATGATGAGATCACGGAGGATTATTATTTCTCGGTTCTTTACCGTAAAGTTGGGAAACGATGTTGTGACTATTTGTAACTCCACGCCAGGGGGACTCTAACCATAGATATGGTTAAAGACAGGTTTGCTAAATGAAGATGCCAGAAGGAAAGAACAGGGTGAATCTTCTTATGGTGCATTTGTTACTGAAAAACAAGAAAGACGTGGAAGAAGTCATAGTAGAAATCCACATGGTTATAGAGGAAGATCTAAGTCTAGAAGAGATATCAAATGTTTTCACTGTAATAGGCCAGGTCACATGAAGAAAGAGTGTAGGTTTTGGAAGCGAGAACAGAATGAAATGAAGAAAAATGAAAAGAGACTAATACAATTGCTGCTAAAGGTAATATCACTATTGTCTGTGATGAAGGTTGTGTTAGCCTTGTAGCTCAGAACAGTAATTGGGTAATTGACTCTGGTGCTTCATTTCATGTTACTTCTCATGGTGATTTCTTTAGATCTTACAGTGCTGGTGATTTTGGTAATGTCAGAATGGGAAACAATGGTACATCTAAGATTGTGGGTATTGGAGATATTTGCTTGGAGACCGATGATTGGGAGCAAATTGATACTCAAAGATGTAAGGCATGTTCCGGATATTCGTCTTAACTTGATATCTGCAGTAGACTTGATGATGAGGGCTTTGCACATTATTTTGGTGAAAGTAAATGGAAACTCACTAAAGGTTCTCTAATTGTGGCAAAAGGAAAGAAGATTAACTCTTTTTTTATGTCATGGAAGCTAAGCTACACAAAGGAGAGATTAATGCAATTCGAAAAGGTGAAAGTATAGATCTTTGGCATAAGAGGCTTGGACATATCGGTGAGAAGGGACTTCAAACTCTTGCTAGAAAGCGCTTCTTACCAGAGTTGCAAGGTACATCTCTTAAATCTTGTGATTATTGCTTAGCTGGAAAAACACATAGAGTTGCATTTCAGACATATCCATCATCTAGAAGATCTGATGTTATTGATTTAGTTCATACTGATGTTTGTACTATGCAAACTAGAACTCTTGGAGGTGCTCTTTAATTTGTTACTTTTATTGATGACCATTCTAGAAAAGTGTGAGCTTTTGCTTTGAAATCTAAAGACCAGGTACTCGATGCTTTCAAGGAGTTTCATGTCAGTGTTGAAAGAGAAAACCGCAAAAACTAAAGTGTATTCGATCGATAATGGTGGCGAAAGTGAGGGGTCCTTTTGAGAATTATTGCAGGTTTCATGGTATCGGGCTTGAGAAAACAGTTTCCTAAAACTCCTCAAAAGAATCCAAAGCGAGAAAGGATGAACAAAACCATTGAAGAAAGGATTAGGTGTATGCTTTCCCACGCCAAGTTACCAAAGTCATTTTGGGGGAGGCTATGAGAACTACTGATTGACTGATAAATCTTTCTCCATCGGTTCCTTTGCAAGGTGATGTTCCGAGAGAGTATGGAGAGGAAAAGATATATCTTATAATCATTTGAGAGTCTTTGGGTGTAAAGCATTTGTTCATATTCCCAAAGATGAGAGGTCCAAGCTTGATAATAAGGCAAAAAGCATGTATCTTCTTGGGGTATGGTCATGAAGAGTTTGGGTACGATTATGGGATCCAGTGAACAAGAAGATTATTAGAAGCAGAGATGTTGTGTTTCTTGAAGACCAATTGTTTGATGATGGTGATAATGTTGAGAAGCCAGAAACCTCTATTTATATTCCTTGGAGTTTGGGTCCAGTTCCTTCACCTGTAGTTCATGATGATCATGGGGGAGATGAACAAGAAGATTGTGGTGATAATACTAGTGATGATACACCTACAGTTGATGATGCTGAACCAACTGAACAGGCACCTCCACCACCAGTTGAGATTCCATTGAGAAGATCCACTAGAGAGCGACAACCCTCTACCAGATATCCTCCACATGAGTATGTTATGCTTACTGACGGGGGAGAGCCAGAAACTTACCAAGAAGCTATTCTACATGAGAATAAGAATGAGTGGATTAAAGCCATGCAAGAAGAGATGAGATTCTTGCTTGAGAACCACACCTATGACTTGGTAAAGCTGCCGAAAGAGAAGAAATCTCTCAAGAATAAGTAGGTTTATAAATTGAAGACTAAAAATAATAGCTCACAACAAAGATACAAGGCACGACTAGTTGTGAAAGGATTCAGTCAGAAGAAAGGTATTGACTTTGAAGAAATATTTTCTCCTACAGTGAAAATGTCCTCTATCCGAAGTTGTTCTTGGTTTGGTCTGCCTCGCTTGAATTTAGAAGTTGAGCAACTTGATGTAAAAACAAAGATTTCTTCATGGTGACTTAGAAGAAGAAATTTACATGGAGCAACTAGAAGGTTTCAAAGTCAAGGAAAAGAAAATCTGGTATGTAAGCTTAGGAAAAGCTTATATGGACTCAAACAGCACCTAGACAATGGTACAAGAAGTTTGATTCCTTTATGATGAGCCAAGGGTATGATAGAACCACATCCGATCATTGTGTGTTTATGAAGAAATTTTTCGGATGATGATTTTATTATTTTACTTTGCTATATGTTGATGATATGTTGATTGTTGGCCATGATGTTGGAAAAATTGAAAAGCTTAAAAGAGAGCTAAGTAAGTCTTTTGGCCATGAAAGACTTAGGATCGGTGAGACAAATACTTGGCATGAAGATTCTTCGTGATAGGAAGAAAAGGAAGATTTGGCTATCTCAGGAGACTTACATTGAAAAGGTTCTTGAAAGATTCAACATGAGTAAAGCCAAAGCAGTTTGTTCTCCACTTGCAGGTCATTTCAAGCTGAGTTCAAAACAATGTCCTACAAGTGAGAAAAGAAAAAAAGAGAAATATCCAGAGTGCCTTACTCATCCGCGAAGAGGGCGCTTTGATGTATGCTATGGTTTGTACTAGGCCAGATATAGCTCATGCAGTTGGAGTTGTTAGCCGATTTCTCTCAAATCCTGGAAAGGAACATTGGGCAATAGTGAAATGGATATTAAGATATCTAAGAGGTACTTCCAGGTTGTGTTTATGTTTTGGCGATGATGAACCCGTGTTAGAAGGCTACACGATGCAAACATGGCGGTGATACCGATTCCGTGAAGTCCACTTGAGATTCTTGATGACATTTGCGGGAGGAGCGATCTCTTGGCGGTCTAAGTTACGAAGTGTGTTGCTCTATCAACCACGTAAGCAGAATACATAGCGATTCTTGAAGCTTGTAAGGAAACTTTATGGATGAAAAAGTTTCTACAGAATTGGGCTTGAAACAGAAGTTTATAATTTCTTTCTTGTGATCCTGTCGAGGCGCCACTCACCTCTCCAAGAATTCAACATATCATTCTAGATCCAAGCATATTGATATGAGATATAATTGGATTCGTGATGTGCTTGAGATGAAAGAATTACAGTTGGAAAAGGTGCATACCAATGAGAATGGTTCAGATATGTTGACAAAGTCTTTACCTAAGGAGAAGCTTGAAGCATGTAGGCGAAGAACGGGCTTGGTACAGCCCACCATATGAGGGAGCGTGCAGCGTGCAGCGTGCGGCGTGCGGAGGAGAGAGAAATAGAGAGAGAAAGATTAGGTTTTGAGTTTTCTGCTTGACCATCGGTGGCCAAACGTTGTCAGTTTCAGCCCAAATTTTATGTGAAGAATCCTTGCAGCAAACTCTACAATCCTAACGGTGTTGATCTGCAGTTTACCCTCTCTAAGGTACTTTCCTACGATATCTACTCCGTGAGACCTAGAATTCTCTTTTGAGGAGATCCATCCTATGTGACGAAGATATGCTATTCTTGAGCCAAGATCTATGATCTTGATGTTATTCTGATCCTCTAGTTATTCTAGAGAAGACCTACTGTAAACCTGTTATCATTATTATTGATAGTGGAAGTTTGAGGTGGACTACGGTCCCGTGGTTTTTCCCACATTGAGTTTTCCACGTTAAAAGATTTGGTCTCACTATGTGATTGATTTATTGCTCTATTGTTTATGCTATGCTGATTGATTTAGCATTTTAATATCAAGTTGATATTTTGATGAGGAACCTATTTTGATACACAAAGAGGGAAAAGAATTATTCCGCATTAACAGGTTTCTTCCCAACAGTTTTCACCCCAAGGCAGAATATCCATTTTGAGATATTAATTGTTGTAATCATTATTTTTATAAAATCAAAATCTAAAGATGATATGCAAACTACTATGTGATAAGATTTCCTGAAGAGGAAATCTTGTTGAACAGTTGAGAAAAATCTTCTCTTCCCACGTCTATAAATAAGACATTATATTCTATCATTCATTTTAATGTGTGCTTTTATTATTACAATTCAACGTATTAGAGCATCTTGCCTCTGGCCAACGACAACAATCACTTCTCGCCGATCTCTGCCACCTCCCGAGGAAGAACCTATGCGACATCTCCATCTCCTCACTACTGCTGCTCTCTGTTATTCCTCAACAAAGCTTCCTCAGCCACATCTCGCTTGGCTGGTCACGTCCGTCGCAGCAATAGTCGTCGCTGAAGCAGCAACATCACCACCTCCTCACATTGCTATGGATGTTTTTGACGACTGATTTGCTCCCCATCTGATCTCGTGCTTGCACTTGCATCGAAAACGAAGATCGTCTTTTCTACTTGACGAACAACAAACACTCTTGGCAACGATCTTCTGATCAGATCCAAATGGTGCTCGGCGACTGCTTCTCCCTCTGCCTCTTTCGGGAACTTGAGCGGCCCGGTGACGGTGTATCCTTCTCTGCCTGGCCCCCCTTCGTTCCTCTCCCCTGGACCGACTCCCACATCTTTCCCCGTCGCTTGTTCTGCACCTAGCGATTGCCTCTCCTCCTCCTGTGATCGTTCCCTGGAACTGTACTGCGGCGGAGCCCTCCGGCAAAGCGACTCCTCACAAGCACCGCTCACAGCAGAAGCCACCTTCCAGGATGCACCTTCATCCCCTCGCGAGGCTTCACTGCAACTGGCAATCTGATACACACAGAAGGCTTCACCTCTTCCTTCCATTTCTTCATTCGTCAACTCAACATACCTACTCCTCTAGGCCGCACACTCAGTAGAATAGATGCTCGCCCAAAAGCCCTCTAGAGATTCTGGCCTCTATGGTGGCTTCAACTATAGCATCAAAACCTACAGCAACAAAACTTTCTTCAAGACTTTCCTTCGATAAAGATCTCGGCTCTATGGATCTTAGACATTCTAAATGGTCAAAGATGAAGATATCTTATTCGCTAATGATGGCACCACCTCGTCGCATGCAAAGACCATCCACACCAAAGCACATCAAGGTGTTAGGAGAGACATGCTTCATGTTAGTCATAGGTTCACTGCAAGTCAATCATGCGAGTAATGATATATGTGACTTGATATATAGTTTTTTTTCTTATTATATTTTAGCATTTATTATTTTATATTGTTTGTTACATATATATATATATATATATATATATATATATTTTATGATATCCTTGGATCTATACAATGAGAATTGGATCGTGATGAGATCACGAGCTAGTCTCATAATTACTCATGTGGGGACATTAGGGATATAATACAAGTGCTTATTGGGGAATGAGTTCACTAATTGATCCGTTTATGCTGAATGGTTGATGATACCAAGGATGTCCTATATGAGTGCTCCACTCTTTGATACCAAACTTATATGTTTGGATGTCCTAGATCTAGCACAACTGGTTATCGGGAGTGATAGTCAACCTTACGAAGGTTATTGAGTGTCGATAGAGGATCATCAACTCAGACAAATTCCTAGCCAGGGTAATTCAGATTGAGAAAGAAAGAGTTCAGAATCCGATTAAAGCGAAACTCGAGTATAAAACCGTATGAGTCTGACAACACTATACCCAATATATAGTCTTTGGGATATTAGATAGATGAGGGATTATATATACATGGTAACTGAGGACAAACAGATCCAATGAATTGAATTCCCCTGTATCGTCTGGGGATTACGACGTAGTGGCCTAGTACGTTTGCAGTCGATGAGTCGAGTTAATTATTATGGAGATAATAATTTACTGAGCCAGAAGAAATTTTGACAGGTATGACTCATGACCAGCTCGATATTGAGCATAGAGGGTCACACACATATGGTAGGCATTGCGATGAGTAGAGGTTCGGATATGAGATATCCGTCGGAGCCCCTATCTTATTGGATATCCAATAAGCCCATGAATTATTGGATCCTATGAATGAGATCCAATAAGAGTCTATAAGAGATTATTGGATAGAGATCCACTGATCTAAGAGGCTAAGGTAGTTGGATGGAGATACAATACCTAATAGGATAAGATCTATTATGGTTAAATTGATAGGAGACATCTATAAATAGGAGGAGACTAGTAGTTCATAGGAGGGCGCTTGACCTCATTCACCCTCTCCTAGAGATATATAAGAATTTAGAGATATACGATATCCCTAGATAACACAATCTATCTCACACGTGGTTTTTTGTTTCATGGATTTTTGCACACCAATCTTCGTACGATGACGAATATATCTTTGGGAATTTGAGATTTTATTTTCTGTTCTTCTACTGCGCATGTGATGTTGCCCCCAAGATTTCTTAACACTTCAACCTCAGGTGATGCTAATCTACGTCAGCGCCTTCTTCCTCCCTGATCGCTGTAGCAACTATGCCCAAGAAGAAGCACTATCTACTGCACCTCGTCGCAACCATCTTCGACTCTCTTTCTACAATTAACGACTCTCATGCTCCTACAGATATATATCCTCAAAATATCTCTATTGTCTACCTCTGATACTCTAGTTATTGTTCCTGTAGGATATCATAACATTTCAAGCCATCTCACCATCAATGCTGTAGCACTCATCTCCTTCAAATTATCCAAAGGTGGCAATTATGCATCTTAGTGTGCATAATTTTCTAATCTTCTATTTGGCTATGATTTACTAGGCTACATCAATGGCTATCTTAGTTATCCACTAGCAATGATCAATATCTTAGGAGACCCTAGTCTGGTACCAAATTCAGTCCATAAACTATGGTTACGCCAAGATCGTCTCATCCTCCAAGCTATTCAAGCCTCCGTCACTAGATCTGTCATCTCATTGATATCTTCATGTACAACTGCTGTAGAAGCTTGGCACAAGCTATAAACCACCTTGGCAAATCACTCATGTACTCGCATATTTGGTCTTCTATCCAATCTAATAAAAACGAAATAAGAGGAAAGTACTATTGTTGATTATTTATAACATATCAGAGTTATCATCGATGACTTGGCTTTTGATATGTTATTCGCTTAGTGATGAAGAAGTCCTAGTTCATACCATGAATGGTCTAGGAGACGAGTACAAGGAACTGACAGTAGTAATTCGGGCATGCGACTCACTAATATCATTCAAGAACTCTATGATAAGTCGACCGACTATGAGATTTATTTAAAGCGTAAGGATAAGTTGCCCAACCAACCATCACAACTCAATTCAGGTCAAAAATCTAAGAGGAAGAACAACCAATACTATAAGAATGTCAACAAAGGTCCGGCTAAGCTATCCCCCCCTTCCCTATGGGTCTCCAACAAACCTTGCCTCATCCACATCATCAACATTTCAACTATCAAGGTGGCAACTTCAACTAGCATCAGACCTGGCGTCTTAGCCTCACAAGCAAACAAAGAGTCGTTTGCTAGCTATGTGATAAAGTTGGACACTTCGCAAAAGTCTATTAGTCTCGACCCCGACTCCCTGCTCCATCCCGGTGGCCTTTTGCGAATCTCATGACTACTCCGACTATTAGCCAATCAAATTGGATTGTGGACTTTGGCGCCTCTCATCACATCACCTCCGATCTTCAGAACTTGTCCATCCATAACAATTATGATAAAAATGAAGATATCATCATTGGTGATGGTAAATGAATTCTCATTACTTATACTAGTTCCACAACACTTAATTCACTTACCACAACCTTTACACTTAGTGATATTTTGTGTGCACATCATATTAAACGAAATCTTATTTCTATTTCTCAATTCTGCAAACAAAATAATACCTTAATTGAATTATTTACTGACTCTTTTCTTGTTAAGGATTTGAGCACGGGGGCATCCTTAGTCCAAGGCAAGAACAAAGATAATATTTATAAATGGCCGTCAGCTTCACAAATAACCTAGCCCACTGTTCACTTTTTAGTTGCAGCTCCAATTGATGTGTGACATCAATGTCTTGGTCATCCTTCGTCCTTTATCCAGTAAAAATTACTCTCTTGTTATTCTCTTCCTATCTTTAATACCAGTAGCATTATAACTCATTGTGATGCTTGTCGTAGCAATAAAAGTCATTGACTACTTTTTGGAATATTCTTCATATCTTACTCTAAACCGTTTAAATTATTTATACCAATGTTTGGGGCCACATCTCAACCCTTTCTTTTGACAAGTTTAGATTTTATGTCATTTTTGTAGACTATTTCATTAAGTACACATGGTTATATCATCTTTAATATAAATCTGAAGTTTCAACAATCTTCACCATAAATCTGAAGCTTCCATTAAAATAATTTACTCTAATGGTGGAGGTGAATATCAAGCTTTCACATCTTGTCTTACAGCTTGTGGTATACAACACCTCAAGTCACCCCCCCCATACTCCCCAATTAGTTTGGTTCTATCGAATGTAAGCATAGGCACATAGTTGAAATTGGTCTCACACTTCTACATCAGGCATCCATGCCACCAACTTTTTGATTAGTAGCATTTCAAATTACAGTCTATCTCATTAATCATATGCTCACTCTAGTCCTCCAATATTAGTCACTATTTGAAAAATTATTCCATAAGCTTCAAAACCTTCAAAAACTCAAAATCTTTGGTTATCAATGTTATCCATAGCTACGTGCTTATGCCTCACATAAGTTAATATCACGATCTAAGCCTTGTATTTTTATAGGATACTTTCTTGAACATAACGCTTTCCGATGCTCCGAACCCCAAACTCAAAAAGTCTTTATATCACGTCACATTATTTTTGTGTAGTCTTTTTTTCCTTTTCAAAATCATAAGTATCCTACCATGCAAGCTACTCCAACAAACATGCATCACTGGAGTATCTCTCTGATCCCATCCCACGAATCTCCCACAATACCATCTAGTCCTTACCTTCATGATCAACACACTCCTCCGGTTCAATAGCTCCTCACTCCCTCCATTGTTCCTCCACTCCTTGCTTCATAGGTTTCCCCTATTGATGAAGCAACACCCTTGGCAACATCACCATTGGTTTCATCTTCTCCTAGACCTTGTGATATTGAAGTGCCACAAACTAGCCCAGCCAGTGTTAGTAGCTCACTACCGGCTATACCGACAACACAACCTGCCACTTTCGTAACCCCTAGACATCCAATGGCAATACACTCTAAAAGTAGTATTTTTAAACCATATTAAGTCCTTAACTTACATGCTATAATGAATTCATCTCTTGAGGCTAGTGAACCCACTAAAATTACTTAAGCTCAAATATCTCATAAAGTCATGTATGAAGAATATGATGCTCTCTTTCATAATTGTATAAGGACTCTAGTACCCTTTCATCACACACAAAATATCATTGAGTATAAATTGTTGAATCTCGTATTTTGATGATGAAACCACTTGATATATGTTTATGATTTAATCTGCGTTTTGAGTAACGCAGGATGCTTCGATCAGGATGAGACAATTAAAGCAGGAAAAATCATGTTGTGCCGGAGGAACATGTCAGAAGATTGGACGTCGGGCCAGTGGATCGGTCGACGTATCGACAGAAGGCTTTGGGCCGTGGACTCGGGCATCAGGCCAAGAAGAGCGGGTATTGTGCCAAGGATATCGAAGTTGCGGAGTCAACTGGCCGATTGGGCAATAGGCCGCAGGAGAGGACGATGTGCCGAAGAATCGGACGAAGCGTCGAGGGACCAATGATATTCCAAACAACTTGGTCAATTGCTTAAGATTAATTGTCTCAATCGAAGTTTTGTTTAAGTGTGCAGGATTAACTACGATGGAAGTAAGACATGCAACATGAGTTGTGCCGGAGTTAAGACTATGATCACGTTGGGAGTTCGAGAGCTCGACGGAAGTCCGGACAGTCGTCGGAGGTTCTACGGGAACAAATCCGAGAAGTCCAGGAGCTGCCAAAAGAAGCTCGTCGGAACTTGCCAAGTGGATCGTCGCAAGTCCAGGAGTTTTGTTAGAAGTCCACAGAAGCATCACCGAGGGTTCATCAGATGATCGACGGAAGTTCGCCGGAAGAAGCGATTGACTTACCGGAGCAAGCTGTAGTCAAAGTCTTAAGAAATTCGTAGTTAGCATGATGATTAAGTTAGAAATGGGAGGTGATCCCATTAACTTAATCTTGGGGCAATTGGGCCCTTGAAAGACCCAAATTGGGCCGAATGGATCAGCCCATTCGGACCCAGGTGACTTGGCCAAAGGTGGCACCGCCAGGGTTAGTGGTGGCACCGCCCAGGAGTGGATCTCCCAGCGAGACTAGGCGGTGCAACCGCCCCAGGCAGGCGGTGGCACCGCTAGGGCTCAGTCTCCGAGCGAGACTGGGTGGTGCAACCGCCCCTGACAAGCGGTGGCACCGCCCAGGAGCTCAGTCTCCGAGCTCTAACAGCGGTGCAACCGCCCCAGTCAGGCGGTGCAACCGCTAGACCCCGGAATTCCGGGAATTGACAGTTTTGAGCTCCAAATTCAAACTGATTTGGAGCCTATAAATACTCCTCCAATCCCTGGGTAAAAGACACAAGCACAGAGAGATTAAAAGAGATAAAGCACTGCTGCAATCTCTAGAATTTCCCTCCTCTAGCTTAAGTGTTAGAATTCTGTTTAAGAGAGGAGAGTGAGTGCTTGTAAGGGTTGTCTCCTAAACACAGTAAAAGGAGAAGAGGGGTGTAAGAAGGAGGTTGATCTTCGCAAAGTAAAGGAAGATTGTTAGTAGATGCCGGTAGCCTCGACGGAAGAGGAATCGGAGGAGTGGATGTAGGTCACGAGTGACCGAACCACTATAAACTCTCGTCGTCTCTGGTTTGCATTTACTTTGAGCTTATTTTCCTTACTGCAAACCTCCTTCATAAGCTTACTAACTTCTGCGCTTTTACGTCTGCGTTTCCAAGCTCAATACTTTCCGAATCGTGTTTAGACGTAAATCGATTTTCTCGTACGAACATCGTATTTCAGTTTATGCTTACATTCTAATTTCTATCACAACAGCAAACTGCCTTAACAGATTCGTTTTAACTGCCTCTTGCCTAATCACAAGTTAAAGTGATTTACGAATCGAAGTTTCTACTGAAATCGGCTTTGTCGCACGAACTCAGTTTTAAAACGTAGAAAGTTTTCCGCTGCACTAATTCACCCCCCTTTAGTGCTCTTGATCCTAACAATTGGTATCAGAGCCTGGTATTTCTCATTTCGGATTTACCCCCGAGAGAAATGGCTCTTCATAGCTTTCAAGAGGGTTTTTCGGTTTTTCGTCCACCGTTGTTTAACGGATTGGACTACACTTATTGGAATACTCGAATGAGAGTTTTCTTGATTTCTATGAATTTGGATTTATGGAATATTGTTGAAAATGGTTTTCAACTTCCCTCTAAACCGATGAACGAATGGTCGGTTTTGGAGAAGAAGTATTTTTCTTTAAACGCAAAGGCTATGAATGCCTTGTTTTGTGCACTTGACAAAAATGAATTTAATCGCGTTTCGATGTGTGATTCGGCTTTTGATATTTGGAGAACTCTTAAGGTCACTCATGAAGGCACTAGCCGAGTGAAAGAGTCCAAAATCAACATTCTCGAGTATTCTTACAAACTTTTTCAAATGAAGCCGAGCGAAACCATTGTTAACATGTACACCCGTTTCACGGATGTCGTCAATGGTTTAAAAGCTCTTGGCAAATGTTTCTCGAATTTTGAACTTGTTAGTAAAGTTTTACGATCACTTTCTAACGCTTGGGAATTAAAAGTAATGGCAATACAAGAAACAAAAGATTTAAATATTTTTCCACTTGAAGAACTTATCGGTTCATTAATGACATATGAAATGGTGCACAATGCATATGATGAACATGATGAACAAAACAACCTTCCAAAGAATAGGAAGGATTTAGAACTCCGAACGAATGAATACCACTTGAGCGATGACTAAAGTGATGAGGACAATGATGAACTTGAACTTCGAACACTAAATCTTAATAAGTTTATTAAACAAAAATTTAAAATAAACAATGAACTTGAATGGAGGAAGAGGCCAAAGAAGAAGAACAAAAAATGGGATGAATCGAGCTCCTCCAAGACGAGGAGACAATCAACAAAAAAGTGAGGCGACAAAACTACGCCTTAACAACCTTCGATGTTGAGGTAATTAAAATGCCTTTGATTTATTTTGAAATTACTTGATGCTTTCATGATGTATTTTTCTTTTTAGTTTAGAATTAATTTTCTTGAAAATTACATGTTTAAAAATAAAAATACAAAAATTATGATCATGATAGTAATTTCGAAAATGATAATATTGCATATTTTATGATAAACAAACAAAATGATTTTGATTGAAAATATGATATCATGTTTGATTAACATTATTGAATGAAATCATGTTTGATTTGAAGTAATGCATAATGATGTAATATTAAATGTTTTTGATACGATGATTGACAATTTTATGCATGAGATTTTAAGTTATCCATGATCATGAGCATGTTTTATCTTCATAATTGAATTTGAAAATCTATAATAAAAATCATGTCTGAATATATGAAAGTGTTAATGTCTGAATATATAAAACAATTCATTTTTGAGAATCTATTGATCTTGTGGTTTTATGACGAAACTCATTTTTCGATCCTAAACATTGATGCATGTTTTTATTTAACATAAATGAAAAAGCATGCTAACATGAAATCAATTATATAAAATGGAAATAATTTTCTATCCTATTGAGATTAATGAATTTATTTTTCCAATCTTGTGAATCTCATGAAAATAAACATGATGAAAAAGAATCACTTAAAAATGTTTTTCCCGTCTGATTGAGATGAATGATTTCATGATATTTTATGAATCTCGAAATTAATTTTGATGACTTGCTTATGAGTTTCAAGTTAACAATTTGATTTGAATGAGTTCTTGGAGTTATTACTTGATTTTCTTTTAAAACAAGATCTCTTCTTTGTACTCCTATGATTTTTCTTGATATTTTATTTAAAGAAGATATTAACCATATGAATCATGTCTTTTGGTATTCAAATGATTTTATCCTTCATGACATGATTTCTTTGTATTTATGGCTTGCATGGCTTGAAATATTTTTTATGATACATGCAATGATGAAATATTTATTAAGTTAAAATGATGTATGCAATACTTATTATAATGATGTATATCATGTATTTATTGCATATGATGTGTATCATGAAGCTTTAAATGATAAATGTTTTGTATCATGATCAACATGTTGATAAATACTTAAAAATTTTAATGTTTGAGTATCATGTATGATATGCCTATTAATGATGATTGGTTTAGTTTTCGATATCGTGCATGAAAAATAAGGTTTTTGAAATTGTGTATGTTTTAATTTGAATATATAATGATGCACAAATAAGATTGATACTTACCTTTGTCATAATATGAAAATTGATATATGGGTCTTCCCTTCTTTTTGACAATAACTAAGGGGGAGATAACTAGCATGCACAATTCAAGAAGAAAGCAAAAATTTCACTTCTCAAAAGAGAAGAAATTGCTATCTTGAACATCACCGAGAATTGCTAGCTTGAAACATCAAGAAAATGCAAAAATGTGCTATTGTGCCTATCTCAAGAAAAGAAAATATGCCAACTTGCATATTTCAAGGAGTAAGAGTTGCCTTCTTGAACATCTCTAAATTGCTAGCTTGCATGTTCTAAAATGTTGTAACATTGCTAGCTTGCAAGATGTAAGCTTGCTATCTTGAACATCTTAAGAAACAAAAAGAACAAAAGTACTATCTTGCCTATCTCAAGAAGCAAAACATGCTAACTTGCGCATATAGCAAAGTTGACAAAATTTTCATATTTCAAGAAGCAAGAGTTGCCTTCTTGAACATCTCTAATTTGCTAGCTTGCATGATGTAGAACTTGCTATCTTGAACATTACCAAAAGTACTACCTTGTATGCTATAAAACTTGCATATCTAAAACTTGATAACTTGAGTGTTCTAAGCATGATGTAACACTTGCTAAATTTTCTAGCTCCAAAATTGCATGATGATAAAGCTTGATACTATGTTTTTCATGCAATAAGTTGAACTTATATAACAAACACTTGATTGTGGTACTTCTCCTTTTTGTTGATGACAAAGGGAGAGAAGTATGTTGATGACATGACATGTGATGCATAAGTTTATGCATATGTTCATGATGACGTGTTGCAAGTATTCATGATGAATATTGCAATGACTTGAATTCAGTTTGAATTCAAGGTTCTATCAATATGGCATATTGATAGGGGGAGTTTGTTTAAACTCTGGGAGTTAAGGTTAACTCCGTTAACGACATGACATGTTATGCATAAGTTTATGCATAAGTTCATGATGATGTGTTGCAAGTATTCATGATGAATATTGCAATGACTTGGATTCAGTTTGAATTCAAGGATCTATCAATATGACATATTGATAGGGGGGAGTTTGTTTAAACTCTAGGAGTTAAGGTTAACTCCGTCATCAAGTGGTTGTCATCATCAAAAAGGGGGAGATTGTTGAATCTCGTATTTTGATGATGAAACCACTTGATATATGTTTATGATTTAATTTATGTTTTGAGTAACGCAGATGCTTCGATCAGGATGAGACAATTAAAGCAGGAAAAAATCATGTTGTACCGGAGGAACATGTCGAAGATTGGGCGTTGGGCTAGTGGATCGGTCGACGTATCGACGAAAACTTGGGTCGTGGACTCGGGCATCGAGCCAAGAAGAGCGGGTATTGTGCCAAGGATATCGAGTTGTGGAGTCAATCGGCCGATTGGGCAATAGGCGCGAGGAGAGGACGATCTTGTAGAAGAATCGGACGAAGCATCGAGGGACCAATGACATGCCGAACAACTTGGTTAATTGCTTAGGATTAATTATCTCGATCGAAGTTTTGTTTAAGTGTGCAGGATTAACTTCGATGGAAGTAAGACATGCACCAAGAGTTGCCGAGTCAAGACTATGATCACGTTGGGAGTTCGAGAGCTCGGCGGAATGGGAAGTCCCGGACGGTCGTCGGAGGTTCTCAAGGAAACAAATCCGGAAGTCCGAGAGCTTGCCAAAAGAAGCTCGTCGGAACTTCGCCAAGTGGATCGTCGCAAGTCCGTGAGTTTTGCCGGGAAGTCCGCGTGAAAGTTGTTGGGTGATGGCCCATATTCAACCCATGTGGGCTTTATCGACCCACACTCACACCCCTCTTAACCTAACCCTAATTAAGATTAGGGGTGTGGTGGCTGCGTTTTTAGAGGCAGATTAAAGCTATAAAAGGCAACAACGAGGCAGATCTTAGGTGCCACGAGATTCCAAAGAGAAGAAGGAGAACAAGGCAGAAAAGGAAGAGAAAAAAAAGGGAAGAGACAAGGACAACGCAGAGAGACTGCTCACAATCATCTAGCGGTGTTCTCATCTCGAGTTAGATCAAATCTACAAAGTAGTCTCTTGCTGTGATTACTTGGGAGGTTTTAGATATTGTGGGCGATAACGTGATCCTTGTATCCCAGTTATTCTCTTGTGGTTGTTGCTTGGGTTTTGGGCAAGAGATTGAGATTTGTATATTCATTATTCTCATAGTGAATTATCTCTAGTTTGCCCCGTGGTTTTTACCCTTCACATTGAAGGGGTTTTCCACGTATATCTTGGTGTTCTGTTTGATTGTGTTTCCATTTTATTCCGCTGCGTATTTTGGTCTTCTAGTATTTGTTCCTATACAAAGGTTATTCCTGTCTATATCCCCATCAACTGGTATCAGAGCGGGGTTTTGGTGATTTAATTTTTTGTATTTGAATATGGAGGCCAGTAATATTTCTCGCATGATTAGTTTGAATGGAAATAATTGGATGATATGGAAACCAAGAATGGAAGATCTCTTGTATTGCAAAGATTTGTATGGACCTTTGCAAGGGGATAGTGCAAAACCTACAACTATGATAGATGATGAGTGGAAGAGGTTAGATCGAAAAACAATTGGATTTATTAGACAGTGGCTTGATGATAGTGTATTTCACCATGTTTCTACTGAAATTTCTGCATATTCTCTTTGGAAAAAATTGGAAAGTCTCTATGAAAAGAAAACAAATGGCAACAAAAGCTTTTTTTCGATCGAAAAACTTGTGAACCTAAAATATAGAGAGGGTGCTTCTATTGTTTGCATTTGAATGAAATGCAGAGTATTACTAACCAGTTATCCTCTATGAGAATGTCTCTTGATGATGAGTTGCGGGCATTGTTACTTCTCGGTTCATTACCGTAAAGTTGGGAGACACCGGTGGTTTCCCTTAGTAATTCTGCCCGGATGGTATTGTCACTATGAGTCAAGTAACAAACAGTTTGTTGAATGAGGAGTTGAGAAGAAAGAGTTCGGCAACATCTCGAGAATGATTCCTGAACACTTATCTCGAGAGAATAGAGGAAGGTCAAAGTCTAGAAGCGTTCACGTATGGGTAGGAGCAAGTCAAGATCAAGAAAAGATATTGTTTGCTATAACTGTGGTGAGAAAGGACATTACAAGAACCAATGTAAGCCACCTAAGAAGAACAAGAAAAAGGAAAAAGAAGTGGAGTCTACAGAGTCAAAGGATAATACTACAACTACAAATCTGGGGTGGTGATTATTTGATTTTGTCTCCTTCCGATGATATTTTTTTTTGTGTGTGTGTCGATCTTGAGTGGGTGATTGACACAGGTGCTTCTTATCATGCTACACCACGGAGGGAGTTTTTTGCTACATACAGTCCGGAAACTTTGGTGTTGTCAAGATGGGCAACTATGGCACAGCCGACATCATTGGCATGGGTGATATCCATTTAAAGACCAACCTTGGTCAGTAAGTTGGTACTTAAGGATGTGAGGCATGTGGTTGACTTGAGGCTAAATTTAATTTCAGTTGGAAGACTAGATGATGAAGAGTATGAAAGCAGATTTCACAGAGGGGGCAATGGAAGCTCAATAAGGGTTCTCTTGTTATAGCTAATGAAAAGAAATGTCATACTTTGTATGCAGGTTGCGGGCTAAAAAGCTTATGGTGAGCGGTTAAATGCTACAGAGAAAGACTTCATATGGAGTTGTGGCATAGGCGATTGGGACACATGAGCGAGAAGGGGCTGCAAGCTCTTTCCAAGAGAGAGGTATTACCGGATCTCGAGAGGTATATATCCCAACCCTTGTATTGATTGTTTGGTGGTAAACAACATAGAGTTTCATTTGCTAGTGCTTTGCTTTGTCTAGAAAAATGCATGCCTTAGACCGTGTTTATACAGATGTATGTGGTCCTTTGAGGACAAAAACTCCCTAGTGGATCTGTTGATGTTCTTGGTATAAGTGGTGCACTTTATTTTGTCACTTTTATAGATGATTTTTCCAGGAAAGTTTGGGCTTATGCTTTGAAGACCAAAGATCGGGTTATTAATATCTTCAAAGAGTTTCATGCCGGGGTTGAAAGGGAGACGAAAAGAAATTGAAATGCATAAGATCGATAATGGTGGTGAGTATATGGGATTGTTTAATGACTATTGCAGGTCGCATGGGATCCAACATGAGATGACAGTTCTGGTACACCTCAAAGATAATGCAATTGCAGAGAGGATGAACCGCACCATCATGGAAAAAGATCAAATGTATGCTTTCCACAGGCTAAGCTACCCAAAAGGTTTTGGGATGAGGCTTTGAGGACTGCAGTTGATGTGATCAACTTATCACCATGTACAGACCCTAGATGGTGATGTTGCGAGCATGTATGGTCGGGGAAAGATGTTTCCTCTGAGCATTTGAGAGTGTTTGGTTGTCGTGCATTTGCACATGTTCCAGATAATGAGAGGTCCAAGCTAGATGGTAAGTCTAAAGAATGTATTTTTCTTGGTTACTCACATGATCGGTTTGGTTCTGAGCTTTGGGATCCAAAAAAAGCGAAGGTGTTCAGAGTAGAGATGTGGTCTTCTTTGAGGATCAAACCTTTGAGGATTTGAAGAAGAAGGCACCGACCAAGACTTCAGAGAAGGATTAGCAGATTGTGACCCGTTATTCCTCCAAAGATATCGGGTGATGGGGAGATGTGCGAGAAAAATAGTGTAGAGCCCGATATTGATTTACCTGCGGGACATGTTGAGCAAGAAGAAGTAGAGAGCAAGTTCCCCAGAGAACCTCAATTGAGAAGATCTTCTAGACAACGTCAACCTTCCGAAAGATACTCTACAGATGAGTATGTGATGCTTAACGATCAAAGTGAACCAGAGAGTTACCGAAGCGGTTGAGAGTGAGCGAAAAGAGAAGTGGTTAGTTGCTATGCAGGAAGAGATGGATGCTCTTCAAAAGAACCACACTTATGATTTGGTGCTGCTACCAAATGGAATGAAGGCCTTGAAGAACAAGTGGGTTTTTTTTTAGGTTGAAGACTCAAGAATATTGTTCTCAACCAAAGTACAAAGCTAGATTGGTTGTGAAAGGCTTTGGTCAAAAGAAAGGTATTGACTTTGAAGAGATATTTTCTCCTGTTGTTAAAATGTCTTCTATTAGTGTTGCTCTTGGTATTGCTTTTAGCCAGACTTGGAGGTTGAGCAGTTAGATGTGAAGACGACTTTCCTTCATGGTGATTTGGAGGAGGAAATTTATATGGAGCAACCCGAAGGCTTCAAAGTCAAAGGTAAAGATAATTTTGTCTGCAAGTTGAAGAAGAGCTTGTATGGGCTAAAGCAAGCTCCAAGACAAATGTACAGAAAGTTTGATTCATTTATGACAGAAAAATGGATACAAAAAGAACGACTTGAGATCATTGTGTGTACATCAAATGGTTTGGTGAGAATTTTATTATTCTCTTACTTTATGTTGATGACATGCTTATTCTTGGAAAAGATATGTCTAAAATTGACAGTTGAAGAAGGAACCGAGTGAGTCTTTTGCAATGAAGGACATGGGGCCAAAAAAGCAAATACTAGGCATACTGATTTCTCGTGACAGGAAAAAACAAGAAGATTTGGTTGTCACGGAGAAATACATCGAGAAGGTATTGGAAAGATTTAGTATGAGCAATGCTAAGCCAGGTTGGTTCTCCTCTTGCAGGTCACTTCAAGTTGTGCTCGAAATGTGAGTCCGTCAAGTGATGAGGAGAAGGAGAAAATGCAAAAGGTTCCTTATGCTTCAAATATTGGAAGTTTAATGTATGCAATGGTATGTGCGAGGCCTGACATCGATATGCGATGGGTGTTACTAGCAGATTTCTTGCAAATCCAGGGCAAAGAGCAATCGGGCAGCAGTGAAGTGGATTTTAGATATCTCGAGGGAGCTCTAAGGTTTGTTTAAGCTTTGGAGGTGGACCACTGCGTTAACGGTGTTACACGATGCAGATATGGCAAGAGATATAGATACGAGGAAGTCTACTTGTGTTATGTACTTACTTTTGCGGGGGAGGCGTGTCATGGCAATCCAGGTTACAAAGGTGTATTGCTCTCTCCACCACAGAAGCAGAATATATTGCTGCTATAGAGGTATGCAAAGAAATGTTATGGTTGAAAGAATTCTTACAAGAATTAGGGCTGAAACAGAAAAATTATGTGGTGCATTGTGACAGCCAGAGTGCCATCCATTTGTGTAAGAACCCAATGTTTTATTCCAAGTCAAAGCATATAGATGTCAGATACCACTGGATTCGAAATGTATTTGAAAAGAAGCAGTTGCAGCTTCAGAAAATTCATACAGATGACAACGGAGCAGACATGTTGACGAAGACCTTAACAAAAGAAAGACAGGAGATATGCCGACAGTTGGTCGGTATGGCTTCACATTGAGGAGTCATGGGATAGCCTCCCTTATGGGCTGAAGGGGGAGGTTGTTGGGCTGATGGCCCATATTCAACCCACAGCTCACACCCTCTCTTAACCTAACCCTAATTAAGATTAGGGGGGTGTGGTGGCTGCGTTTTAGAGGCAGATTAAAGCTATAAAAAGACAACAACGAGGCAGATCTTAGGTGCCACGAGATTCCAAAGAGAAGAAGGAGAACAAGGCAGAAAAGGAAGAGAAAAAAAGGGAAGAAGACAAGGACAACACAGAGAGACTGTTCACAATCATCTAGCAGTGTTCTCATCTCAGGTTAGATCAAATCTACAGTAGTCTCTTGCTGTGATTACTTGGGAGGTTTTAGATATTGTGGGCAGTAACGTGATCCTTGTATCCCAGTTATTCTCTTGTGGTTGTTGCTTGGGTTTTGGGCAAGAGATTGAGATTTGTATATTCATTATTCTCATAGTGAATTATCTCTAGTTTGCCCCGTGGTTTTTACCCTTCACATTGAAGGGGTTTTCCACGTATATCTTGGTGTTCTGTTTGATTGTGTTTCCATTTTATTCCGCTGCGTATTTTGGTCTTCTAGTATTTGTTCCTATACAAAGGTTATTCCTGTCTATATCCCCATCAGAAGCATCACCGAGGGTTCATCGGATGATCGATGGAAGTTCGCCGGAAGCTCGTCGGAAGAAGCGATTGATGCACCGGAGCAAGCTGTAGTAAAATTCTTAAGAAATTCATAGTTAGCATGATGATTAAGTTAGAAATTGGAGGTGATCCCATTAACTTAATCTTGGGGCAATTGGGCCTTTGAAAGACCCAAATTGGGCCGAATGGATCAGCCCATTCGGGCCTAAGTGACTTAGCCAGAGGTAGCACCGCCCAAGAGTGGATCTCCCAGTGAGACTGGGCAATGCAACCGCCCCAGGCAGGCGGTGGCACCGCTAGGGCTCAATCTCCGAGTGAGACTGGGCGGTGCAACCGCCCCTGACAAGCGGTGGCACCGCCAGGGAGCTCGGAGCTCTCTCCAGCTCGACAACAACAGTGCAACCACCCTAGTCAGGCGGTGCAACCGCCAGACCCCGGAATTCCGGGAATTGACAGTTTTGAGCTCCAAATTCAAACTAATTTGGAGCCTATAAATACTCCTCCAATCGCTGGGTAAAAGACACAAGCACAGAGAGATTAAAAGAGAGAAAACACTACTGCAATCTCTAGAATTTCCCTCCTCTAGCTTAAGTGTTAGAATTCTGTTTAAGAGAGGAGAGTGAGTGCTTGTAAGGGTTGTCTCCTAAACCCAGTAAAAGGAGAAGAGGGGTGTAAGAAGGAGGTTGATCTTCGCCTAGTAAAGGAAGATCGTTAGTGGATGCCGGGTGGCCTCGGCGGAAGAGAGGAATCGAGAGGAGGGGATGTAGGTCACGGTGGACCAACCACTATAAACTCTCATCATCTTTGGTTTGCATTTACTTTGAGCTTATTTTCCTTACTGCAAACCTCCTTCATAAGCTTACTGCCTTTTGCGCTTTTACGTCTGCGTTTCCAAGCTTAATACTTTCCGAATTGTGTTTAGACGTAAATCGATTTTCTCATACGAACATCGTATTTCAGTTTGCGCTTACATTCTGATTTCTATCACAACAGCAAACTGCCTTAACAGATTCGTTTTAACTGCCTCTTGCCTAATCACAAGTTAAAGTGATTTACGAATCAAAGTTTCTGCTGAAATCGGCTTTGTCGCACGAACTCAGTTTTAAAACGTAGAAAGTTTTCCGCTGCACTAATTCACCCCCCCCCTCTTAGTACTCTTGATCCTAACATAAATGAGTCTTTTAAATTAAGTGAAACTCAAACGGATATGGTGCTAGATATAAAGCACGTATAGTAGCCAAAGAGTTTCATCAACGACCTAGTGTTCACTTCATAGAGACATTCAGTCTCGTTGTTAAACCCACAATAATCCGACTTATCTTGAGTTTGGCCATCTCAAAAGGCTAGCACCTACGACAATTGGATATTAACAATGCCCTTTTATAGGGGACTATAACTGAAGATGTCTTTATGCAGCAACCTCTTAGCTTCATTCACCAACATTACTCGAGGCATGTATGTAAACTACGAAAAGCTATTTATGGATTTTGTTAAGCTCCAAGAGCTTGGTATACTAAACTTGGCTTGTTTTTAACATCAATGAGCTTCATCAACTCCAAGTCTGATACCTCGTTATTCCTATGATAATAAAAAAGAAATACAATAATCTTCTAGTATATGTGGATGATATTATTGTCATAGGCAATGATCAATAGGAGATTTGAGTATTCCTAGAATAATTAGCTGATCGATTCTCCCTCCAAGATTTAAGAACCTTGAGTTATTTTCTAGGAGTAGAAGCAATATTCACATCTTCAGGTCTCTTCCTATCACAAAAAAAGTATATTTAAGACTTATTAACAAAGACAAATATGCATGATGCAAAAGAGGTTACAACTCTCCTCTCTACCAGTGGATCACTTAAATTATATGATAGAAATCCTACTCCTTATAGTATTTGGCTCTCACCTATCTAAATATCTCATTTATAATCAATAAATTATCACAATTCATGCATTAGTCATCTACTATGTATTAGTCTGTGGTCAAATGAATTTTGTAATATCTTAAGGGGATCGTCAATCATGGTCTCTTTCTCCACAAACACACCTTGCTTTATCTCTATGCCTTTATTGAAGTTGATTGGTTATGAAACTTTAATTATAGAATATCTATATCGGGGTATATTATTTTTCTTGGATATAATCCAATCGGTTAGAGTTCTAAGAAGCAAAAGATAGTCGTATGATCTACAATTGAAGCTGAATATCGTGCCATCGCCATTGCTGCTACGGAACTCAATTGGGTCATAAATCGGCTCAAGAAATTCAATGTCAACTCTACCTTTCCTCATACAATATATTGTGATAATATTGGAGCTACCTACCCATGTGTCAATCCAATGTTCCACTCATACATGAAATAAATTGTCATCGACTTCCACTTCGTGTAAGATCGAGTTGTCAAACATCGACTATATGTTTCTTATGTACATACGACTGATCAACTAACAAACTCACTCACGAAGTCTTTGGCCCGTAAACTATTTTTGTTGCATTGGTCCAAGATTGACATCCTTGCTTGATAAGAGCTCAATCTTGTGGGGGCATGATAGCAGAGAAGATTTCCTCAACTGTAGGAGGAAATATCACTGAATAGTTAAGGAAAATCTTCTCTTTCCATATGTATAAATAAGACATTATATTCCACCATTTTAATGTGTGCTTTCATCGTTACAATTCAACTTATCACTTGTGGGGAAACCCGAAGGAAGACACAAATCAGGAGAAAAAAAAAAGTACAAAAAGGGAAAAAAATGGTGGGTTTTTGTTGGTGCGTTATATGGAGAAATAAAAAATAATGAGAGAAAAGAGTGGAAGATAAAAACAAAATCTAAATCTAAAGAGGATATGCGACCCATTGTGTGGTAAAAAACCGAAGGAAGATACCAGCGAGGAGAAAAAAAAGTGTAAAGAAAAGAGAAGAAAAAGGTGGGTTGTTGTTGGTGTGTTATAAGGAGAAATAAAAAAGAGTAAGGGAAAGGAATGGAAGCAGAAAAAAAGTGGGTTGTTGTTGATATGCAACCAATTATGCGGTGGAAAACTAAAGAAAGACAACAATCAGGAGATAAAAAAAAGTGCAAAAATATAAGAAAAGGTGGGTTGTTGTTGGTACGTTATAAGAAGCAATAAAAAGAAAGAAAAAGAGAATGAAAGTGAAAACCAATTAAAATCTAAAATGGATATGCAAACCAATATGTGGGGGAAAAACGAAAAAAAGACACCAACCAGAAGAAAAAAAAGAGTGCAAAGAAAGAAAGAAAAAAAAAAGGTGGGTTGTTGTTGCTGCATTATATGGATAAATAAAAAACGGTGAGAGAAAAGTATGGAAGCAAAAAAAAAGAATCTAAAGAGGATATGTGACCCATTGTATGAGGAAAAATCAAAGGAAGACATCAACTAGGAGAAAAAACATACAAAATAAGAAAACAGTGGGATGTTGTTGTTGCGTTATAAGGGGAAATAAAAAATGGTGAGCGAAAAAAAAAATCAGAATCTAAAGCAGATATACAACCCATTGAGTTGGGGAAATAGGGGAAAATCAAAGGAAGACACCAACCAGGAAAAAAAAAGTATAAAAACGAAAAAGATGGGTTTATGTTGGTCCATCATAAAGAGAAATAAAAAATGATGAGAGAAAAAATGGAAGTGAAAAAATCATAATCTAAAGAGGATACGCAACACATTATATGGGGCAAAAACCAAAGAAAGTCATGGAGAAAAAAGTGTAAAAAAGAAAAAGAAAAAGATGGGTTGTTGTTGGTGCTAAATGACGATAGAAAAGAATCCAAGTGAAAAAAAAAAACTCAAAAATCTAAAAAACCAATTGTGCGAGAAAAAAACTGCAAAAAAAACGAAAATGGTGGGTTGTTGTTGGTGCATTATAGGGAGAAATAAAAAATTATGATTGAAAAAAATAGAAGTGAAAGAAAATTAAAATCTAAAAAGGAAATGCAACCCACTGTGTTGGAAAAAAAAATCAAAAGAAGGCACCAACTAGGAGAAAAAAAAAGGGGTTGGATTGCTGTTGGTGCATTATTAGGAGAAATAGAAAACAACAAGAAAAAAGAAAAGAAGGAAAAAATAAAAAAATTACCATGTGATGTGCCTTATATTTACATAAAGAGAGTCGATTTAAATTAAAAACTTATATTTATGTATGTTTTCGAGATTCTATGATTTTTTACTCATCAGAAAAGTAGGTAGGATTATAGATTAATTAATCTTAATCAGAAAGAAAGAAGGAAGAAAAACAATTAAATGATTACGATTGGAAATGAACAAATTACATTCTTTTGATAATATAAATAGTGATGATGTAAAATATGAAGCTATATTCTGGCATCCATTCCAATAAACCACTTAAAAGCTGTACCGTCCACCGAACGAGAACAAGGGAGTATGCATTAATTATATGCTACGTTCAGGCGCTTGAGTCAAGATTGGCAGCCATACACCAAAAGACACGATTATTGCTTTCGTACGCTCACAAGTCTTTTAGGTTCTGCATGCAGAATGTGCAGCTTAGCATTTCCGCCATGGAAGGACATATGCGATGTAGATGCTTGCCAAGTTATCCAACGTGAGATGGCTAAGATGGCCATGAGATTCACGTTTACGTACCTCAGCTTCCATCCTTGGCCGACACCCAAGTGTTCCGAAGGATGAGATGGAGAGGGATCATCATCTCCAATTCAGCCCTCGTAAGTGTTTCTTTTGACTTCATCGCTTGCAGAACCTCTTCAACTATACCTCTTCAACATGGGTGGCCTTGCTCCTATTATCACCAACATTAAGAATCGTGTCGGAGACATCATAGATATCAGACAAATAATATACTCTTGAGGCAGAACACTATAGAGGCTATGGTGGCTACTCCTATGATGTTGTTAATCAATCATCATAATATTTTTCATGATTAGAGCTCTAATTTTATCATAATTATAACTTTGTTAAGAGAAAAATAATACTCCAAGCTTGGTTGCTTTTGCATATTAATCTTGACATCAACCATTACAATGAACACCTAGGTGGCACGGCAAAACTTATAATGGACTACCAACACAGGGCAACATACTCTTCGTATTAATAAAGATACTTATGGAGGGTAAAATTAGATTCACAAGTTCACATATAAAGTCTACATGATTTATCAATGCACCCGACACAAGTTATTTATGGACTTACAACTATTCTTTTGTAATTCTTATTTTTCCTCCCTTACGCATCAAGTATATGCCAAATCTTTTAGATAAGATTACTAATATCAATGTATCAGCGAAGTCTACTTCTAATTAAATTTCTCTTTGGTTGAAAGAGTAGTATGCTAGTGGAAGTCAGAATCATACTGCCTTGCTTCATACATATAGAAATGGGTTGAAGTTAGACCCTTTTGTAGCAATAAAAAGATATATAAAATCATGTTACATGCAAAAAGTCTCTGTCAATGAGTTCTTTGTATGGTGGTTGATCACGTAGGTATCCATTAGCTTTGGCAAACTAGATGTCATTCATGTTGGAAGCATTCATTTCATAGCTCGAGTCAAGCTACTGCTACCATCAACAGCATAGTTTTGATTATATAGACAAATGTTAGATTTTATAACCCTTTTTAATTGGATAATATATATATAATATAATTAATTAGATTTTGATGATATATA
Organism: Musa schizocarpa; assembly: GCA_900464855.2. Classification (NCBI taxonomy): domain Eukaryota; kingdom Viridiplantae; phylum Streptophyta; class Magnoliopsida; order Zingiberales; family Musaceae; genus Musa; species Musa schizocarpa. The sequence continues at coordinate 43,579,618 of LS990922.1, read as the reverse complement.
TTGGTCAATAAAAAAGAAATCCACTTAAAGTAGGATTCTTTAGGAGATAACATTTGATGGGAGGAACTCTCCTAACAACTTATCTTAACCCTCTACTCTTACCTATAAATAGACAGGACCTCTCGAGGCTGAATAAGAAAAAAAGAGGTTATGTATCTCAGTTGAGGGATTACAATACTTTCTCCCAAATCATCAATCTCTAACCATCAATCTAGGTGGTCCTATGAAAGGATAGGAAAAGAGACGAAGGATCTAGTTCTTTTACAGATTGAGATACATATCGTAAAACTAGATCTAATTATATTTGATTTCACATAAAAGATAGTTTCCACATTTAATATAACATATTACAGATTTTATGCTTAAGATACAAGGTTTTCTTTTAAGTCAAACTTCCCCATAGCTGTCCCAAGTTGACTATGACCTATTAATCAGAAATAGCAGCCCTTCATAGTTTCTAGATCAGCATAGTTTTGATCTTGTAGACATCTTCTTTTCATTTTATTCATTTTCTTCGACTTGTGTTTCAACTTTCTTCTGCATTCTTTCAGAGAATACACAGATTTCTATCTGTACGAGAGGTTAGATGAAAAAATCGAAGTGAACCAAAAAAAAGTGCTCTTTTGAATAGTTGAATCCTGCAGAGTTGCGTTTTCTTATAATTCAAAAATGAAAGAAGTTTTGGATCAAACACAATCTAATGAATGTAAGGATAAGACTAAGTTTCTGAAATCCAATACTTTACTGAGGACGAGTGAAAAGCCTCCATAATTGAAAGAATTCTGCAGTTTGTTTTTCAGCTTTCTGAAGGACAAATCAAACTGTCCCTTCTCTTTCAGTGTTCACTATTTCATGAGCTGGAGTGGCCAACCACAAACAATCCTTAGTTTGGCCTGTTATGGATGAACTGATGGGAAAGCAATTCTTGGCTTCGGAATTCAATTGGCCATCTCTCCTTAAGCAACCATCAATTTCAGCTCTTATCCAGTCAAGTTGGCTTAAAAACGCATGCCCAAATCACAAGTCATCTTCCTCACCACACATTATTATGTGCACACATATTTATCCTCTCCTTAGGCCAAATTATTTTTGGGTGGAACATATCCACTTTCTTATTCCATGGATCACTCAATTATGTGATTTGACAACAATGATGACCTTCTCAAGGTTCTTGGAATCTTCATACAGCATTACCATCAAAGCTTACGCACATCTCTTCAAGAAATTTCTATTCAAAACATGGTGTCAAGTATCAACAGGAGAAGAAATAATCAGAGCAACATTATGAATGACATCCACTCCATAACTTTCCACAATATTTAGGACTTCAAAAATAGCTGATTTTAGGATAATTTTCTTCTGAATGTATTGGGTTTTGAGTTTATAATACAACTTGTGGCATGCACAAAACAACAGCCTTTTACTCAAACAAATAAGAAAGGTCATGTTTCTGCATCATGAGATTTTCTTTGTTTTTTATATATGACAGTCATAGATAAAGTGAAACACATCTCACCCAATCATTTAGATTAATATTCTCTTGCCGACAGTTCTTTTGGTTGTCTTTTGAATTCTATAGATGAATGAGATGGTGTACAAAATATTCTGGAGTTGGGTTTCCATCTGCCATTGCATCATTTCGTGTAAAATAATTCTCCTCCCAAAACTGATCATGTAAAAGCCAGTGGAACCTTTTTTTTTTTTTTCCTTTCTCATAACCTCGTATCCAAATTCTTGCCACAAGCATTCAGAGATGCAGTCAAAAGTTCTAAACGGCATACAGTGAAAATGAAATAATCAGGTGATACTAGATGTCGAAGGTATTTTATTTTTAATTAAAAAAATTCAGAAGATATGAATATTACTTTCACTCTGAAAAAATAACTAAAGATTCCTAAGTGCTTGATGAAAAATTGATCAATCAATTACTTAAGGAATTACTTGATATCAATGGAATTATTATCTGTGATGATAATATCATCTACATGAACTAGTGGATATATAGTATATCCTCTTTTATTATTGTATGAATAAAAAGCTATTGGATTTGGATTTAACAAAGTTGATTGAGAGCAAAAGTGAGCCAAGTATGGTATAACAAGCTTTTGGAACTAGGCAAAGTCCATAAATAGTTTTCCATAGTTTACATATATGGTTTAAATATTGAGAGTGGATTAAGTCAGGAAGTGATCCTTAAATACATTTGTAAGAAAGTAATGTTAACATTTAATTAGCGTGTATGCAATCCTTAAGTGATAATTATGAGTCAAATTATCATCGGTTTAATAATTGGATTGAAGGTTTTCGTAAAATCAACACATGCTCATTGGTGAAACCCTTTAGTCATTAGACATTCTTTGTATCTAGCAATGGATCTATCTGAGTTTTGCTGAATTTGAAAGATCCACTTACACGTGATGAAGATGCATGACCTAAATCTTAGTGTTAACTTGTGTGGAGTATAGGGGCACAATTAGGAATAACATAAAAAATTAAATATTTTAAGTTTTTGAAGGTTTGGGGTTGTTATGAAATAGTTTTAAAATTATGATTGGTATTTTAGGATTGGGGTGAGTATATAGTTAATGTGGTAGATTGTAATTTGAAATGCTATTGACCAAAATGTTGATGACATGAAGGCTCAGTGTCGGAGAATGAGTTTTGATTATCTATCAGTGGTTTCATTTGACAAAGCCAACTAATTGAGGTATGTGCGACAATGACTTGAGATATTATATAACACATGATGTGCGATAAATTGTTATAGCTTAATATTTACCAACTCTATCAAATTAAACTATTTTAATAATAGACTTAAAAATATTCTCAATCATCTTTTTAAAATGAATAAAAACTATAATTATTTCAGATATATATTTGAGAGGATAAAGCCATGTATATTTTGTAAGTAATATATGAAGATAATATAAAATCTAAAATTATCAGATGGAATATATATTTATTGTTGGTACATTAAGGAGAAGCGAAAAAAAATGAAAGAATGATAGAGAAAAACAATTAAAATCTAAAATGGATATGCAACCCAATATGTGAGGGAAAACCTAAGAAAGACACCAACCAGAAGAAGAAAAAAAAGTGCAAAGAAAGAAGGAAAAAAAAAAAGGTGGGTTGTTGTTGCTGCGTTATATGGATAAATAAAAAACGGTGAGACAAAAGAATGGAAGTAAAAAAAAAAAATTCTAAAGAGGATATGTGACCCATTTTATGGGAAAAATCAAAGGAAGACATCAACTAGGGGAAAAAACATACAGAATAAGAAAACAGTGGGTTGTTGTTGTTGCGTTATAAGGGGAAATAAAAAACAACAAGAAAAAAGAAAAGAAGGAAAAAATAAAAAAATACCATGTGATGTGCCTTATATTTACATCAAGAGAGTCGATTTAAATTAAAAAATTATATTTATGCATGTTTTCGAGATCCTATGATTTTTTACTCATCAGAAAAGTAGGTAGGATTATAGATTAATTAATCTTAATCAGAAAGAAAAAAGGAAGAAAAACAATTAAATGATTACGATTGGAAATGAAAAAATTACATTCTTTTGATAATATAAATATGAAGCTATATTCTGACATCCAATCCAATAAACCACTTAAAAGCTGTACCGTCCACCGAACGAGCACAAGGGAGTACGCATTATATGCTACGTTCAGGCCCTTTGAGTCAAGATTGGGAGCCATGCACCAAAAGACACAATTATTGCTTTCGGACGCTCACAAGTCTTTAAGGTTCTGCATGCAGAATGTGCAGCTTAGCATTTCCGCCATGGAAGGACATATGCGATGTAGATGCTTGCCAAGCCATCCAATCTTAGCCATGAGATTCACGTTTACGTACCTCAGTTTCCATCCTTGGCCGACACCCAAGTGTTACGAAGGATGAGATGGAGAGGGATCATCATCTCCAATTCAACCCTTGTAATTGTTTCTTTTGACTTCATCGCTTGCAGAACCTGATGTGGGTCGATCACGAGATTCACGTTTATGTAGGCACATGTTAACCTTGGAGAGCTATAAATACCCCCATCCTCTTCCCAGAGGGAGGACGTGCAGCATCCACCGTCTTCTCTCTAAGTTTCTTCCTGTGCAAAGAAAGGAGTCTACAAATGGTGAGAGATGAGGCTTTGCCTCCGTGACGTCGTTCGTTCTCTTTATACATTCTTGCTGTGCAAGTTGTGTCTGTGTTGTTGCACTGTGTAAGGTTCGATGCATGGTTTATAACGTAATGGCGTTTATTTGCATGCACTGTGTTGTTGCACTTGTGTATGCAACGATCACGAGTTTCACGTTTACGTAGGTACTACACGTTTAACGTTTTATTTGAGGAAGATGGTTATGGGCCCACCCATGTAATATAGGTCCCAGAGGAAGGGCGTGCATCATCATCATCATCTTCTTCTTCTTCTTGTCCACACACACATCCATATCTGCATGCAAATGGTTCTTTCTCTTTATCCATTTCCTGCTGTCCAAGGTTTTGATGCATGGTGGTATATAACGTGATGGTGTCGTCCATGCGTGCAGGCGGGAGAGATCAAGGTGGGGCCGTGGGGTGGCAACGGAGGGTCTGAATGGGACATGGGGGCTGCCGACCGCATCATCAAGATAGATATTTTCGCCAGAGAGGTCATCGACGGCATTCTGATCACCTTCACCCGTAATGGTCAGAAGGAGACCAAACTCTTCGGTAGCATCCTTGGCGATCCCCACCCGGTTCGTCCACCTCGTCATCTTCCTCCTAATTACCATCATCGATTGGTTGTACCTCAATAACAGAAAGTCTCGTTGTTCAGATTTCTCTGCAAGAGGACGAGTATCTTGTGGGCGTCGAAGGGTCTGTGGATACGATGTCGGAAATCACTCTGGTGAGGAACCTGACGCTGAGGACCAACAAGGAAAGCTATGGACCTTTCGGCTCCAGTGGCGGAAAACCTTTCTCCATTCCTGTAGCCTCGGGTAAGATCGTTGGCTTCTTTGGACGTGCGGGCGCCATGATTGATGCCATCGGACTTTATCTAGCACCGAACTAGACCTCTTGGACTGATACTGCTGCTTCGATAAATGAGTCTTGCTGCTACTTGGACTCCATAATAAATGAACTGAAATGAACTGTTACTGTCGTCGTCCTCCCTCCGTCTCGTCCTTGTAGTCAAAGATGGAGGTTATCATCAATAAAATAAATAAAGGTCCAGTTTGATATGTTTCGAATGATCATATATATATATAGTTTTTTTAATACTCCTATCTAGGGACTTGAATTTGACGAATGGATGGGCCCATAAATACCCCAACCCTTCCCTAAAGGATGACGTGCCACAATTCGTAAGGACACATACTATTCCACATCTCTAATGGTGATAGGCTTTCCTCCCCTCTTTTCTTTCTCTCTTTTTGGAACTAAGAAGAGTTGGTTAAGATCGGAGGAGTCGGCATGGTTCGCTTGTGTCCGAGCAAAGGTATCTTGAAGGGTGGGGAGGAATACTAAAAAGACAAGAGGATGCAAAGGGATTAATAGAGATGACACCGGCGAGGTATCGATAGGCACGAGGCCCACTCCAACTTGGCAAAAGGAACCTTGCACGAGATAAAGTGTGCCCGAAACTTTTGCATGACCATGGGCACGTGTGTTCGCACGAAAATTGATGGACGTGTTGCATCATTGCAACATTATTTTTATTTTTAAATTAAATGAGAATTAATTACTTCCTTTCTTGAACAGTATTGGAGATAAAACTCACGAGGCTTTTGTGAATGATAGAAGCTCGTAAAGAGTTGTCTCTTGATTTATAATATAAAAACCTAATGATGAGTCAAATTAATCAGGTAATATATATAAGATTGAACATTAATTCAATCCAAAGATGTAAGTTTATTAAATTATGAATTAAAGATAATATATTATCTATTCAGCTGCATATATTTTTTTTAAAATTTTCACTCATTTAGAATAACTATCTGATACTAAGTTAGAAAATTGAAAAATGATACATTTAAGTCAAATTGATTAATATTTATGATTAGATTTGACAATAATTCAATCCAACTTAAATATATTAAGACATATAGTTCCTCTGTTGATAATTTTTATGTAACATATCACATAAGATAAAATATAAATGTGTAAATAATGATACAACAAAAAAAGTATCATCGTAAGTATTGGTGCAAAATTATGGATGCTGAGAAGGTACAAACTCGAAATTCAAAATGGTTCCCGCTTAGTCAAGTCAAGGCAAGGACCCATGTTTATAAAAAAATATAAAATATAATCATAATAATAAAATGTTTAAAAATAAATAAATAGTATTTCATATATAAGACATTTGAGAGGAGTTAGCGATAATAGAAATCAAGAAAAAATGGGAGAAAAAAAATGAGGGTTGTGATATCTATTATATAATGATAATCTTATGTTTTTAGATAATATCATTCGATATTTTAAAAATTTTGAAAATTTTCATTATTATTAGCATTTGGATATTTGCGATGCAACATCCAAACTAAATAAGATTTGAAAAAAAATTATCAACCATCAAAGCACATTTAAGATATGTTTTATACTCTCAATGCATATTTGAAATGTTACCAATATGGGTGGTCTTGCTCGCATTATCACCAACATTAAGATTCATGTTGGAGACATCATAGATATCATAGAAATAATGCACTCTTATGAGGTTTGTAACCAATCATCATTACCATAATATTTTTCATGATTTGAGCTCTAATTTTATCATAATTATAACTTTATTAAGGGAAAAATAATACTCCAAGCTTGGTTGCATTTGCATATTAGCCTTCACATCAACCATTATAATGAACACCTTGTTGGCATCGAAAAACTTGTGGTAGACTAACAACGCATGCCAACTTACTCTTTGTACTAATAAAGATACCTATAGAAGATAAAATTAGATTCATAAGTTCACGTATAAAATCTACAGGACTTAACAACGCACCTGACACTAGTCATTTATGGATTTATAACTATTCTTTAGTCGCTCTTAGTTTTCCTTCCTTTTTTTCTCTCTTACACATCTAGTATATGCTTTAATTACTTATAATTTTGAGATGTTAGAACTTGTTCATAACTCATTTTTTGAACTAATTAATTTACTCTTTTATAAACTTTTTCGCATGTAAATAAGATTGCATCTAGGTTATTTCTTTGCGGGCGGATGAATAATGCAAGAGTACCCAAATCTTTAAGGTAAGATTACTTGTATCAATGTATCAGCGAAGTCTACTTCCAATTAAATTCCTCTTTAGTTGAAAGAATAGTCTACTAGTGGAAGTCAGAATCATTCTGCCCTGCTTCATACATCGAGAAATGGGTCGAAGTCTTGACTTGAATATCAAACTTATTTTTCTCATAAAATTCTCAACTAAAAGTAGACCCTTTTGTAGCAATAAAAAGGATATATAAAATCATGTTAAATACAAAAAAGCCTCTGTCAATGAGTTCTTCATATGGTTGTTGTTCATGTAGGTATTGTGACACCTCAATTAGTCCCATATCGGAAGTGGGCAAAGATTATGATTGGCTCATATAGGTCTAATAAGTATACAATATTAACTTCATTTTAAAAATTTTGGTTAGTACTATGTATCAAAGAGAGTTATGATTCAGTTAACCCATAATACTCAGATCAAACAAACTATGGTTATATGGATCTAATGAGTGTATTACATTAACACATTAACTTTAGCTTAAGTATTTTGATCAACCAAATCGAGTTAGAGCGTTCATTTCATAGCTCGAGTCAAGCTATTGCCAACATCAACAGCTAGCAAAGATTGACATCTCAACATTGTTGATATATATGATACAAGGTTTAGATTAGCATAGTTTTAATCATGTAGTTAGATTTAATGGCTTTTTATAATTGAATATGATATATATAATATAGCTAATTAGATTCTTATGATATATATTAGCTAATAGAAAAGAGATACTAGAATTCCTTATGAGATAACATTGATGGGAGGAACACTCCTAGTAACTTATCCTAGACCTCTAAGATTGTGCATCTTAGTTGAGAGATTAGTCTCTCTCTCAACTCTTATCTTGGATATAAAGATAGTGCCCTTTCATATCAAAACAGAGATATTGATTTCAATCATCACATAAAAAACTATTTTCGTATTTAATATAACATATTACAACGATTTCTTTGAGTCAATCTTCCCCTTAGTTATCCCCAAGTTGACTATGACTTATTAATCAGAAATAGTAGCCCGTCATAGTTTCTAGATCGACATAGTTTTGATCACGTAGACATCTTCTTTTCTTTATATTCATCTTCGTCAACTTGTGTCTCAACTTTCTTCGGCATTCTTTCAGAGAATACACAGATTTCTATCTGTACCAGAGGTTAGATGAAAAAAAATCAAAGTGAACCAAAAAACACAATGCTCTTTTGAATAGTTGAATCCTGCAGAGTTGCGTTTTCTTATAATTCAAAAATGAAAGAAGTTTTGGATCAAACACAATCTAATGAATGTAAGGATAAGACTAAGTTTCTGAACTCCAATCCTTTACTGAGGACGAGTGAAAAGCCTCCATAATTGAAAGAATCCTGCAGTTTGTTTTTCAGCTTTCTGAAGGACAAATCAAACAGTCCCTTCTCTTTCAGTGTTCACTATTTCATGCGCTGGAGTGGCCTACCACAAACAATCCTTAGTTTGGCCTGTTATGGATGAACTGATGGGAAAGCAATTCTTGGCTTCGGAATTCAATTGGCCATCTCTCTTAAGCAACCATCAATTTCAGCTCTTATCCAGTCAAGTTGGCTTAAAAACGCATGCCCAAATCACAAGTCATCTTCCTCACCACACATTATTATGTGCACACATATTTACCCTCTCCTTAGACCAAATTATTTTTGGGTGGAACATATCCACTTTCTTATTCCATGGATCACTCAATTATGTGATTTGACAACAATGATGACCTTCTCAAGGTTATTGGAATCATACAGCATTACCATCAAAGCTTACGCACATCTCTTGAAGAAATTTCTATTCAAAACATGGTGTCAAGTACCAACAGGAGAAGAAATAATCAGAGCAACATTATGAATGACATCTACTCCATAACTTTCCACAATATTTAGGACTTAAAAAATAGGTGCTTTTAGGATAATTTTCTTCTGAATGTATTGGTTTTTGAGTTTATAATACAACTTGTTGCTTGCACAAAACAACAGCCTTTTACTCAAACAAATAAGAAAGGTCATGGTTCTGCATCATGAGATTTTCTTTGTTTTTTATATATGACAGTCATAGATAAAGTGGAACACATCTCACCCAATCATTTAGATTAATATTGTAATCACAGATAATTTCTCCCTTAAAATAAATTAATTAATAATTTATTATTTAATATAATTTCTAACTTATCTAGCTGATTAAGAAAATTAAATTTAATTATTTTCTTAACTATAGTACACAAATATAAAAGTTTATAATAAGGTAATACATTATTATTTTATATTTCTATTAATTTTTCTAAAAAAATGTAATCATCGATAATTTATCCCTTAACATAAATTAATTATTATAAATAATGTATTACCTTATTATTGACTTCTATATTTATGTACTATAGTTAAGGAAATATAGTTATGGAAATAATTAAATTTGGTTTCCTTAATCATGTGGATAAGTTAGGAATTCTATTAATTAATAAATTATTAATTAATTTATTTCCTAACGAGTGATTTGATATTTAGGAAGTAACTAGTTTACATTCAATTTTTTTGTGTGAACTATAAGAAATAAATATTATATTACTTTCCTTGTGTGTGAAAATAAAATAAAAATAAAAATTAAATTATTACTTAACTTTCGGGGAGATATCATCTTCTCCTATATAAAGGGGGCTACTCCTCTCTCATTCCTCACTAAGCTTTGGGAGGATTGAGGAAAGGACTTCTCGAGAAGATGATATCGAGGAAAGGATAGCTGATGAGAGGTAGGATCCTTTCTTTTTTAATTAGCTTTGATTTATGTTTTGAAATATTGATGTTGAGATTGTTATAATTTTATGATACATAATGATGTTTTTGTTAGGATCAAGAACGACACTTGAGGGGGGGGGGTGAATTAGTGCAGCAGAAAAATCACGTTCAAAAATTTTAGTACGATAAAAATTGACTTCCACATAAACCATTTGTTTTACTTTGAATGAGTAGAAAAGAGGGGATTGGACAGTTTATAATTAAGTAAACTTGAATGTAGCAAAGAGAATATGCAATAAGGAAAGAACACACCGAAATTTATAGTGGTTCGGTCGTTGTGACCTACATCCACTTCCAATTCCTCCTCTGTTGAGGTCACCGACATCCACTAATGGTCCTCTTTTAATAGGCGAAGACCAATTACATCTTTACATTGCTTTCTTCTTTTTACGGGTTTAGGAGATAACCCTTACAAACCTCACACATCTTCTTGGATGATTACAAAGCTAAAGAGAGGGAGGAGGAGGACTCTTCTCACTTTTACAACACTTTTAGCACCCTAATACTTAGAGTTTTTTTGATACTTTGATTGCAATTTGTTGCCCCTTCATGCAAAAAAGGTGGGGTATTTATAGGCCCCAATGGCTTCAAAATTGAAGCCAAAAAATGTCTCATCCCGGATTTTCGAGGTACTAGCAGTACCACCGTCAGTATTAGGCGGTACCATAGCCTGACACTGTGACACTAGGCAGTACCACCGCCCAGTCTGATGGTACCACCACCTGATAGAGTTCTCGGAGACCGAACTCTGATGGTACCACCACTTGGTAGTTATACTACCACTTGGTAGTTAATAACTACCAGTGGTACCGCCCGCCAGTCTGGGTAGTACCATCGTGGGAGACTGCTCCCTAGGCGATTCCACCGCCCCAGTTTAGCGATGCCATTGTCAGACAGGGTCTAGCAACCTAATTGGGCCTTGAATTCGACTCAAACTAGTCCAATTATGGGCCCATTTTGCCCCTAACTAAGTTAGTAGGATTACCTCCTAATTCTAACCTCAATTATGTGCTAACTACTAATTTTAAGACATACATTAAGCTAAATAAGTCAGATAAGTCTAGGTTTCTTCCGGTGAGTTTTTGGTTCAAGGTTCTCGAATTTTGGATAACATAATTCTAGATTAGAGATTCCTTTAAGGTATCTAAGAATTCTTTTGATGGCTTTAAGATGAGATGGCTTAGGATTAGATTGAAATCTAGTATAAAGGCCTATGCTAAATATGATATTCGGCCTAGCTGTGGTGAGATATAGTAAACTACCTATCATACCCTATAAGTTTTTTTATCAAAGCCTTCTCCACTTTTGCCCACATCTAACTTAGTGTATGTACTCAAAGGAGTGCTTATGGCTGTTGAATCATCCATATTAAACCATTTTAGCAAATCTAATGCATATTTAGTTTGACTAAAAAATATATCATCACTAAGTTGTTTGATTTGTAAGCCTAAAAAGAAGATTAGTTCACCCATTAAACTCATCTCAAACTTTTAGCTCATGCTCTTGGCAAATGATTCGCATAAGGATTCATTTGTAGAACCAAAAATAAATATTATCAACATAAATTTGAACAACAAGAAGGTTATTTTCAAAATTTTTAATAAATAATATGGTATCGACCTTGCCTTTAGAGAAATTATTTTGGATAAGAAAGGAACTAAGTCTCTCATACCAAGCCCTTAGGGCTTGTTTTAATCGATAGAGAGCTTTAGTTAACTTAAACACATAATTAAAAAAAAAATTTCTCAAATCCGGGTAGTTGTTCAATATACACTTCTTCGAAAATAAAGCAATTTAGGAAAGCACTTTTGACATCCATTTAAAATAGTTTAAAATTATTACTACTAGCATATGCAAGGAGCATACTTATAGCTTCTAATCTTATCACAAGAGCAAAGGTTTCTTCATAATCGATACATTCTTCTTAGTTGAAACCCTTGGCCACTAATCTAGCCTTGTTTCAAACCACGATACCAAATTCATTTTGCTTGTTTCTAAAAACTCATTTAGTACCAATAACTAAATGGTCATTTGGTCTCGAAACAAGCTCTCACACCTCACTTCTCTCAAATTAGTTCAAATATTTTTGCATTACGATAACTCATGAATAATCTTTCAAGGCTTCGTGAATGCATTTTGGTTCAATTTAAGAGAGAAAAGCAGCGTTGACATAAAAATTTTTAAAAGAAAAACGAGTTTAAACCCCCTTTGATATGTCTCTTATGATTAGCTCCTTAGAATGAGCATCTATATACTTCAATTCCTTAGGTAAGGATATTTCGGAAGAAGATGTATCCAATTTGTTAGTTGGATAAAAGGGTTCATTTAAATTCAAAGCATCAAAATTGATATCATCGTTAAGATCATTTTTCTTAAATTCAGAGACTTCATTAAAGACAATATAAATAGATTCTTCTATGACCAAAGTTCTTTTATTAAAGACATGAAAAACTTTTGAAATAGAAGAATAACTTAGGAAAATGTCTTCATCCGATTTTACATCAAATTTTCCTAAGGTATCTTTTTCATTCAAGATAAAACATTTACAACAAAAAATTTTAAAGTATGAAACATTAGGTTTTTTATCATTCTATAATTCATAAGGAATTTTAGAAAGTAATGATCATATTAGAATCCTATTTATGACATAGCATATTGTATTAACGGCTTCGATCCAAAAATATTTGCGTAGGCTATGTTTGTTTAAGATGGTTTTTACCATTTCTTGTAAATTCCTATTTTTTCTTTCTACTACTCCATTTTATAGAGGATTTCTTGGAGTAGAAAAATTGTGGTTGTATCCATTAGATTCATAGAAATTTTAGAAATCACGATTTTAAAATTCATCAATGTGATGACTCCGAATTGATAAAATCATAAATCCTTTCTTATTTTGAATAAGTTTACAAAACTTAGAAAAATACCTAAAGCAATCACTTTTATGTGTTAAGAAGTATATCCAAGTGTATCCACTATAATCGGCTACAATTACAAAGGCGTATTTGCTATTTCCTAGGCTTGTTGTATCAATTGGTCCAAACAAATCCATATGGATTAATTGCAAAGGTCTAGATGTACTTATTTAATTCTTTGATTTGAAACTACCTTTTATTTATTTTCCTAGTTGATAAGCATCACACACATTATCTTTAACAAACTTAATGTTAGGAATACCTCTTACAAGTTATTTGAATTGGATTTGAGAGATTAGTTTCATACTAGCATGACCTAATCTCCTATGTTAAAGTCAAGCATCGTCATTCATAATCGAAAAATATATTTCTTTACAAAGATCATCAATATCAATAGTATATATATTATTTTATTTAATGGCAATTATAGATATGTTTTTGTATGGTTGTTCAATAATGTAAGCATTGGATTCAAATTTAATAATATATCCTTTATCACATAATTGATTAATGCTTAAAAGATTATGCTTTAAGCCATCAACCAATAACACATCTTGAATAAAAAAGTTAGATTTGTTACATATTGTTCCTTTGCCAAAGATTTTGCCCTTGTTGTTGTCTTCGAAGGTTACATATCCTTCGTCTAGGCTAGTGAGCTTATAGAATTTAGATAGATTTTTAGTCATGTGCCTTGAGCATTCACTATCATGGTACCATCTCTTGCTCCTAGCTTGTGATGATAGATACTTCTATAAGAAAGGATGATTTTTAGGCAACCACTTAACCTTGGGTGCCTTATAAATCGATCTACTTAATTTATCATGTTGCATTGAGTTATTTGAGGTTTCTTTAAGAACCCAAATTAATTTATGTGGACTATATCTCTTAAATGGACATTTATAAGTAACATGTTCGAGTTTGCAATAAAAGTTGCATTTGGTGCGGGGTGATACATGTAATGTAGGGCCTTTAATAAAGGTAGTTGGATTATGGTGAGAGCTACTCACAAATCCGATTTCGCCTCTTTTATGAATGTGACCCTTATCGGCAAAGATCATGTTTAAGGACTTGCTACCAACCTTAAACTTTTCTAAGATTTCTTTGAGTAGTATCCATGTATTAGCGAAGTCTACTTTCAATTAAATTCCTCTTTAGTTGAAAGAGTGGTTTGCTAGTGGAAGTCAGAATCATACTGTCCTGCTTCATACATCTAGAAATGGGTTGAAGTCCTGACTTGAATATCAAACTTATTTTTATCATAAAATTCTCAACCAAAATTTAGACCTTTTGTGGCAATAAAAAGGATATATAAAATCATGTTACATGCAAAAAGCCTCTGTCAATGAGTTCTTCATACGGTGGTTGTTCATGCAAGTATCCATTAGCTTTGGCAAACTAGATGTCATTCATGTTGGAAGCATTCATTTCATAGCTCGAGTCAAGCTACTGCTACCATCAACAGCAAGCAAAGAACAAGAATTTGGTAGAACATAGGTTGACAAGATTGACATCTCAAACTTGCCCTTAGTTGTCCCAAGTTGACTATGACCTATTAATAGAAATAGTAGCCCTTGGTAGTTTCTAGATCAGCATAGTTTTGATCATGCAGACGTATGTTAGATTTTGTAGTCCTTTATAATTAAATAAGATATATATAATATAACTAATTAGATTCTGATGACATATATTAATCAATAGAAAAGAAATCCACATAAAGTATGATTCTTGTAATTGATATATGATATAGAGATATTGCAAAGCTACTTTCGATTCCTACTAGAGCACCTACTATAGATAAGTTTAATGAATGCAAACAAAAAATGAGGAAAAATTATAAAGAAAGTTTCATATAAATATCTGAAGTTAAGAAGGAGAAATGGGCTACTATTTTTTTTTCACTAATCGTCATTATATAATGCTCACAACAAATACATTAGAAAGTATGAATTCATTACTTAAGAATGTTCATAACTAACCTATTACCTTTATGATTGAAATAGTGAGGAGGAAGGTTGCTGAATAATTTTACATTTGTCGTGAAGTACCCAATAATTTAAAATCAACTCTAGCAAGTATCGTTGAGGATCAACTTGCTAAATCAAAGGGCAAAGGCCAATGCTACTATGTCTTTCCTTATAACTCAGACTGAATTACAAGTGCATACATCCTCTACGACAGTTATAATAGATTTGGAGAACAAATATTGTTCATGTCGATGTTTTGATATTTTAAAAATTTTATATTCTCATGCGATGATTGTTATTAGGCATAGAAATGGTAATTCATATTTGTTTTGTGAATATTATTATAGAGCTGACACTTACAAAAAGACCTACACTGATAAAATATTTTCTATGAGAAGTAAATTAAGTTAGATATGATGAGAATACATATCATATTACCTCTAATAAGCGTGGTGCATGCTACTAGAAGAAACAAAGCAAGAATTGAATCAACACATAGTGGCAAGAAGAATAATAATGGTTCAAAGTGCTAACAATTTGGATATAATCATCAATAATATAAATTCTCACATGTATAGTTATGTACAATAATAATTAGATTAGATTTTTGGTTATCCAAAGTATCAAATCAATTAAAGAAGGAGAATCAAATGTTAGACCAAAGAGTATCATATCAGAGATCAAATGTCAGGCTAGAGGATTGGTCGATATGTCGAAAAATGGACTTCATGCCATAAGTTTGGGCATCAGGTTAGAAGGATCAGGCATTACGTCAAGAAGATCAAATGTTGAAAAAAAATCAATATACTGAAGGATCAATAGAAAAAAAAAAAAGGTGGGTTGTTGTTGTTGCATTATATGGAGAAATAAAAAAACAACAAGAAAAAAGAAAAGAAAGAAAATATAAAAAATTACCATGTGATGTGCCTTATATTTACATCAAGAGAGTCGATTTAAATTAAAAAATTATATTTATGCATGATTTCGAGATCCTATGATTTTTTACTCATCAAAAAAGTAGGTAGGATTATAGATTAATTAATCTTAATCAGAAAGAAAGAAGGAAGAAAAACAATTAAATGATTACGATTGAAAATGAAAAAATTACATTCTTTTGATAATATAAATATGAAGCTATATTCTGACATCCAATCCAATAAACCACTTAAAAGCTGTACCGTCCACCGAACGAGCACAAGGGAGTACGCATTATATGCTACGTTCAGGCCCTTTGTATCAAGATTGGGAGCCATGCACCAAAAGACACAATTATTGCTTTCGGACGCTCACAAGTCTTTAAGGTTCTGCATGCAGAATGTGCAGCTTAGCATTTCCGCCATGGAAGGACATATGCGATGTAGATGCTTGCCAAGCCATCCAATCTTAGCCATGAGATTCACGTTTACGTACCTCAGCTTCCATCCTTGGCCGACACCCAAGTGTTACGAAGGATGAGATGGAGAGGGATCATCATCTCCAATTCAACCCTTGTAATTGTTTCTTTTGACTTCATCGCTTGCAGAACCTGATGTGGGTCGATCACGAGATTCACGTTTATGTAGGCACATGTTAACCTTGGAGAGCTATAAATACCCCCATCCTCTTCCCAGAGGGAGGACGTGCAGCATCCACCGTCTTCTCTAAGTTTCTTCCTGTGCAAAAGAAAGGAGTCTACAAATGGTGAGAGATGAGGCTTTGCCTCCGTGACGTCGTTCGTTCTCTTTATACATTCTTGCTGTGCAAGTTGTGTCTGTGTTGTTGCACTGTGTAAGGTTCGATGCATGGTTTATAACGTAATGGCGTTTATTTGCATGCACTGTGTTGTTGCACTTGTGTATGCAACGATCACGAGTTTCACGTTTACGTAGGTACTACACGTTTAACGTTTTATTTGAGGAAGATGGTTATGGGCCACCCATGTAATATAGGTCCCAGAGGAAGGGCGTGCATCATCATCGTCATCTTCTTCTTCTTCTTGTCCACACACACATCCATATCTGCATGCAAATGGTTCTTTCTCTTTATCCATTTCCTGCTGTCCAAGGTTTTGATGCATGGTGGTATATAACGTGATGGTGTCGTCCATGCGTGCAGGCGGGAGAGATCAAGGTGGGGCCGTGGGGTGGCAACGGAGGGTCTGAATGGGACATGGGGGCTGCCGACCGCATCGTCAAGATAGATATTTTCGCCAGAGAGGTCATCGACGGCATTCTGATCACCTTCACCCGTAATGGTCAGAAGGAGACCAAACTCTTCGGTAGCATCCTTGGCGATCCCCACCCGGTTCGTCCACCTCGTCATCTTCCTCCTAATTACCATCATCGATTGGTTGTACCTCAATAACAGAAAGTCTCGTTGTTCAGATTTCTCTGCAAGAGGACGAGTATCTTGTGGGCGTCGAAGGGTCTGTGGATACGATGTCGGAAATCACTCTGGTGAGGAACCTGACGCTGAGGACCAACCAGGAAAGCTATGGAACTTTCGGCTCCAGTGGCGGAAAACCTTTCTCCATTCCTGTAGCCTCGGGT
The DNA here is from genome assembly GCA_900464855.2 of Musa schizocarpa. NCBI lineage: Eukaryota > Viridiplantae > Streptophyta > Magnoliopsida > Zingiberales > Musaceae > Musa > Musa schizocarpa. Next base: position 43,562,172 of record LS990922.1, on the reverse strand, counting down.
AAGATCGTTGGCTTCTTTGGACGTGCGGGCGCCATGATTGATGCCTTCGGACTTTATCTAGCACCGAACTAGACCTCTTGGACTGATACTGCTGCTTCAATAAATGAGTCTTGCTGCTACTTGGACTCCATAATAAATGAACTGTTGCTGTCGTCGTCCTCCCTCCGTCTTCTCCTCCATGTACTCAAAGTTGGATGTTATCATGAATAAAATAAATAAGAGCCCAGTTTGATAGGTTTCCTCCTCCGTCTCCTCCTCCATGCACTTAATAAAATATATATATTAAGACTCCCAGCTAAGGAAAGACTAGCTTTGACTAACGTGGACAGGATGCCCTTTTCAATTGAATAAGATATATAATAGAATAACTAATTGGGTTCCGTTGCGATATTTTAGCCAATATAGACTAAGTCCACTACGGAACGATTCCTCGGAGATATCCTTGATGGGAGGAAATCTTCTGAGATCTCATCGTAGACCCTCTGCTCTCGCCTATAAAAGGACAAGATCTCTACGGGTTGAGGGTGTGTATTAGAGCGTTATAACGTTGATACGTATAGACGCATCTCTCCGTTGAGGAATTCAGTTATTCTCCTCGACTCTCTCCCCAAAACCCTCTCCCCAAAATCCATCAATCTGTGTGATCCTGTGAAAGGATAGGAAGAGAGGAGAAAGGGTCTACTCTTCGATTCCATTGTCCACGACGGATTAAAGACGAGAGCTGCAGCAATCTTGGATCACGGTGTTGAGCGATCATACAAGATCTCTCGAGCGGATGGCATCAAAAGGTACGCGATCGCAATTAGATCATGCATTGATTTCGATCGGCATTTAGGTTATTTCCGCATAATTGACATAGCATAATAACAGATAATATATGCTTTCAATTGGTATCAGAGCCCGGTTTTTGAAATCATGCATTAGATCTCTAAATTAATTTACGATGCATACCTTTATCTTCCAAGAACTGCTAAGCAGTAATGGTCACCGTCGACCTCGCTGCGAATCTGCGATTACGCCGAGTAGTAGCGTCGATCACGTAACCCCATCCCATATCGCGACATCATGGAACCCCGTCCCATATCGCGGACATCATGGAACCCCGTCCGCGTGCGGCGGTATCATGGACATCACGTAACCCGTCCCCATATCGCGGACATTATATAATCCGGCCAAGACACCGGCGGCGAAATCCGTCCATCACGACGACGGCCGCCGCACCAGACGCAGCGCAGACAAAAAAGTGGCGGCCATCGTGGAGTTGGTCGCGGCACAAGGCGCGGCGCGCGTCGGCAGCAAAACCACCAATGGCAGCAGAACCGCCCAGCGCCGCAATGGCCGCCGCGTGAGCGATAGCGACCACATGCCGGCGGGGCGGGCGATGGCCGCGACGGGCTAGAACTATCGGCAACAATGCAAGACAAAACTGTAACCGGCAAATCACAAGACAAGCACGGGGCGGCCAAGCAGCCGCCGGCAGCCCGTCGTCTTACAGGCATCGGCGCCCAAGATCGCTAGCCAGCCAGAAAATGCAGATGATGCGCCCACAAGCGTAAAGCGGGCGGCGCGGCGATGGCAGATTAGGGTTTTGGCATATTTACGTTTTTGTCCCCGAGGCTAGGGTTTTTGAAAAATTTACAGTTTTACCCTTTGCAAATATCGTAATTACAGTTTATGTTCTGTCAACATATTTACGATTTTGCCCTCGGGTCTAATTTCTGCCAAATTACAGTTCTGCCATTCGCATATTTTCGATTTATATCCTATCAAATATTTTCGGTTTTTATCATTATGAAATTGAGAAATTTAGGTTATATTCTCAATTATAAAATTGATAAATATCATTTATTATAATTATGATTAATTTTAATCATGATTATATTTTTTTGATTATTTGATTGGATTTATTTTTTGATTAAAAAAAAATATATAAATTAAGGTTTATTTTATGGTTTTCTCATATGAATTATTCATTATATATGTGGTAAATAAAATTAAAATCCAATTATTGTTTGTTTTTCTGGAATTTTTATTTATTTATTCATATGTATATGCTTGAAATTATCATATGAGTTTTATTAAAGTTCAATAATTATTATGGTTATTTTATTATTGAACTGCTTTACATAAATGTTCAATAATTATTATGGTTATTTATTATTGAACTTCTTAGCATTAAATTTCAATAATTATTATTGTTATTTATTATTGAATTGTTTTGTATTAAAGTTTAATAATTATTATGGTTATTTATTATTGAACTTCTTAGCATTAAATTTCAATAATTATTATTGTTATTTATTATTGAATTGCTTTGTATTAAAGTTCAATAATTATTATGGTTATTTATTATTGAACTGCTTATATAAATGTTCAATAATTATTATGGTTGTTTTATTATTGAATTGTTTTACATTATTGTTCAATAATTATTATGGTTATTTATTATTGAACTGTTTTGCATTAGTATTCAATAATTATTATGGTCATTTTATTATTGAATTGCTTAGCAAAAAATTAAATAAATTGATGAATATTATTTGTAATTCATTTCCTAAAGTTCTATCTGACTAGTAGTAGCCAAAAGTGGCCTAGGATGATAAATTTTTGTGATATGAATTACAATAAAAGTTTTATCATTTATAGGATATTTTTATTTTATATCATGGCATTAGTCTTGTAGCCACCAAAGTGACCTGGATTAATGATTTATAAAATAATATTAAAGAATTAGTCCTAAATGATATTAAAGAAATAATATTCATAATGGCACATATAATTATGAGATTTAGATAATCCCAAAGGAGAATCAAATTCAAATAATTATGTGATGGGGTAGGATGATACTATTTTAGATATCCTTGCAGTTTAGGGTTGTATACCCAAAGGTAACAATACCTATTCCTCAAGGATGGTATCAGTCCTCCAAAAATATTCTTGAGTGAACACTAGATATGTCAATATTTCACTCAAAAGTGTAATATAGATGATATCATTAGTTCATCAATTTATTTTTTTTGACAAACTCAAAACATTAATGTTGTTATATATCTTTTGTAGTGGTACTTCCAAGATATACACTCATATGCTTCAAGTGTCCCCTGCATTTTCTGGATCAAATTATTCAATGGTTAGAGCATGTGCAATTTACATTGGGTGTATTAGATCTTGATCTAGCATTACTTGTTGAAAAACCTGCAGACTTGACTGATGAAAGTACTACAGAACAAGTTAATGAAATGAAGGCTTGGGAAAGATCTGATAGACTTAGTTTAATGTTCATAAGAATGACAATTGCAAATAACATAAAGACTTCATTACCGATTGCAACTAGCGCAAAGGAATATTTAAAGGTTATTGAAGACAGATTTAAATCTGCTGATAAGTCATTGGCTGGCACATTAATGAAAGAACTGACTACGGCTCAGTATGATGGTACTCGAGGAATTCAGGATCATATCCTCAATATGGCTGACAAAGCTGCAAAACTTAAAACATTAGGCATGAATGTTGATGAATCTTTCCTCGTGCAATTTATTCTTAATTCTCTTCCTTCTCAGTTTGGTCCATTCAAGATTCACTATAATACAAATAAGGATAAGTGGGACTTGAATGAGTTGACTAGCATGTGTGTTCAGGAAGAATTGAGATTAAGGCAGGTTAAGGCAGGAAAATTCATATAATGTCATGACGACTACTCAAGGAGGTGGTAATAAGAAAAGAAAGTTGAGGCATCATCCATCAAAGAGATTTGCTAAGTCTGGAAATGTTAAACAGACTAATGAAAAGAAAGCCTTTACTATAAAGTGCTTCTTTTGTGGCAAGAAAGGACATGTGAAGAAGGATTGCATTAAACGCAAGACTTGGTTCGAAAAGAAAGGTATTAACTTGACCTTTGTATGTTTCGAATCAAACATTACAGAAGTTCCTTCTAACACTTGGTGGATTGATTCTGGTGCTTCAACTCATGTTACAAATAACATGCAGGGATTCCTTTCAATTCGGAAACCAAAAGAACATGAAAGATTTATCATTATGGGAAATCGTCTTAAAGCGAAAGTGATATCAATGGAAACTTATCGTCTACGCTTAGAGACGGGTCACTTGATGGATCTTGTTGACACATGTTATGTCCCTACAATTTCTAAAAATTTGATTTCTCTTTCTAGAATTGATGAGTTGGGATATTGTATTTCTTTTGGTAGTGGCAAACTCAGCATATTTTACGATTCAATAAAAGTTGGTTCTGGAATTCTTTGTGATGGTTTGTACAGAATTAATTTGGATCTTGAGTTTGCAAAGACACTAATGACCCTGCAATCAAATGTTGGATTGAAACGTAGTTTCAATAATGAAAGATCTTCTATATTGTGGCATAGACGATTGGGGCATATCTCCAAAGAAAGAATTGAAAGATTAGTGAAGGATAATATTTTGGAACATTTAGACTTCATCGATTTTGATATTTGTATAGATTGCATTAAGGGAAAACAAACTAAACAAATAAAGAAAAAATGCCACAAGAAGTAAAAACTCCTTGAGATTATTCATCATATTGATATTTTTGTGGACCACTCCATATTCCTTGTTTTTTTAGTGGAGAAAAATATTTCATCACATTTATAGATGATCCGTCCAGATATGGCAAAGTTTATCTAATACATGAAAAGTCTCAAGCCGTTGATACTCTTGAAGTATACATAAATGAGGTTGAGAGACAATTAGATAGAAAAGTTAAAATTGTCGATCCGGATGAGGTGGTGAATTTTTTTATGGCGATATGATGGATCTAGTCGAAATATTGGTCCTTTTGCTAGATTCCTAGAACAACAACGGGGTTTTGCTCAATCAATATGCATTACCGTGTGTGTGCCACAAAGAACGAACGGTGTTCTTTGAAAAGGCGAAAATCATACTCGATGGATATGGTTAGGAGCATGATGAGTTACTCCTCCAGACTGAAATCGATGTGGGGTGAAGCTCTTAGGACAGCTATGTACATCTTGAACAGGGTTCCTAGCAAGTCAGTTTCATCGACTCCATTTGAGTTATGGACTGATAGGAAACCCAGTCTGAGACATCTACATATATGGGGGTGTCCTGCAGAGATAAGAGTATTCAATCCACATGAAAAGAAATTGGAGCCAAGAACTATTTCAGGTTATTTTATTGGTTATCCAGAAAAATCCAAGGGATACAGATTTTATTGCCCTAATCATAGTATGAGAATAGTAGAATCTGGTAATGCAAAATTCCTAGAAAATGACGAAATCAGTGGGAGTGAAAAATCTCGAAGGATTAATTTTGATATTGAGGAGATTCAGGTTAATTCTCCCATATCATCTCTTGTCCGAGAGATTGTTGTTCCTCAGATCAATGAGAGTATTGATGAGGGTGGACAACAAAATAACATCCAAGAACTCTCACATAATGTTGATGTCGCCGCTGATGATATTGTAGAACAATCACAATTGGCAGATTCTAGAAGATCTCAAAGGAAAAGGAAACATGCCATTTCTGATGATTATGTTGTATATCTACAAGAATCAGATTATGATATAGGAATAAAAAGAGACCCCTTATCGTTTTCACAAGCCATAGAAAGTAACGATTCTGAAAAATGGTATGATGCAATGAAAGAAGAGTTAAAATCAATGGTACAGAATGATATCTGGGATCTCGTTGAATTGCCTAATGATTGTAAAAGAGTCGGTTGTAAATGGGTCTTTAAGACAAAACGCGACTCAACGGGCAATATCGAACGATATAAAGCCAGACTTGTGGCCAAAGGTTTTTCTCAGAAGGAAGGCATCGACTATAATGAGACTTTTTCTCCTGTTTCTAAAAAGGACTCATTGAGAATCGTTATGGCATTAGTAGCTCATTATGATCTTGAGTTGCATCGATGGATGTGAAAACGGCATTTTAAATCGGAGATCCGGATGAGGAAATCTATATGGAACAACCCAAGGATTCATAGAAAAGGGAAAAGAAAGTTGGGCTTGTAAACTTAAGAAATCCATTTATGGTCTTAAACAAGCTTCCGGACAATGGTATATAAAGTTTCATAATACCATTACTTCCTTCGATTTAAGGAAAACACCGTTGATCGATGTATATACCCCAAGGTAAGTGGGAGCAAGTTTATTATATTGGTCTTATATGTGGATGATATTTTACTTGCCAAGTAGTAATCTTGGTTTATTATGCGAAACCAAGATATTTCTCAACAAGAACTTTAAGATGGTTGATATGAATGAGGCATCCTATGTCATTGGCATTGAGATATTCAGGGATAGATCTCAAGGATTATTAGGATTGTCTCAGAAAGGATATATTGATCGTATCTTGGAGAGATTTAATATGCAGCTTTGCTCAACCAATGATGTACCTATTACTAAAGGTGAAAAATTCAGTCAAAATCAGTGCCCAAGAAATGACTTAGAAAAGAATCAAATGAAGAATATTCCTTATGGATGCTAGTTGGAAGTCTATTATATGCTCAAACCCATACAAGACCGAGATATCAGTTTTTTGGTTGCAATGTTGGGAAGATATCAAAGCAACCCAGAATGGAACATTGGAAAGCTGCAAAGAAAGTAATGAGATATCTACAAGGGACAAAAGATTATATGCTCACATACAGAGATCCGATCACTTTGAAGTAACCGGATATTCGATGCTGATTTTGCAAATTGCCTCGACAGTAGGAAGTCCACTTCAGGATTTGTATTTATGTTAGCTGGTGGGGCAATTTCTTGGAAAAGTATAAAGCAATCGCTTATTGCATCATCAACAATGGAAGCTGAATTTGTGGCATGCTTTGAGGCCACAAATCAAGCTTTATGGCTGCGAAATTTTATCTCAGGACTTGGTGTGGTCGACTCAATTGCCAAGCCGCTGAAGATATTTTGTGATAACACCGCAGCAGTTTTCTTCTCTAAGAATGGCAAGTACTCTAGTGGTTCCAAGCACATTGAGATAAAATACTTGGTGGTTAGAGAAAGAGTCCGAAACAGCAAGTGTCAATTGAGAACTTGAGCACCACTATGATGATTGCTGATCCATTGACAAAAGCCTTACAGTGCAAAATATTCAAAGAACATGTTCTTAGAATGGGGCTTGTGAGCAAGTCATAAAGGATATGGTGATGCATGTTTATGTGGATGCTATTATTGACATTTTACTTAATTAAAGTTATATGTTTCTGTTATCCTGTTTACATTTATGTTTATGCATATTATGGTTGAATGTAATAACAGGATTGTCTTGACAAGACAAATTACAGGGGTCATTATGGACTATGTTAGGAAAGATTAACAATGTTGTGGTACATAGAAGGGAGTATGACATTGATGAAATACAACCGCTATGACTCGCATTGATAGTTGGACTTAATATAGTATTATTGTGATTATTGGACTTATTGGCTTATTTTTAAAAAACATGGCCATGTATAAAATGCTTTTCAAAATTCTTGGAATCCAATTAGGTAAAATTATTTTCAAACAAATTTTTGCTTTGTTTGTTTTGATTTTGTATCTCTTTTATATCTTATCAATTAATGGGCCAAGTGGGAGAATGTTAGAATATGTGGCCCTTTTCAATTGAATAAGATATATAATAGAATAACTAATTGGGTTCCGTTGCGATATTTTAGCCAATATAGACTAAGTCCACTACGGAACGATTCCTCGGAGATATCCTTGATGGGAGGAAATCTTCTGAGATCTCATCTCATCGTAGACCCTCTGCTCTCGCCTATAAAAGGACAAGATCTCTACGGGTTGAGGGTGTGTTAGTGTATTAGAGCGTTATAACGTTGACACGTATAGACGCATCTCTCCGTTGAGGAATTCAGTTATTCTCCTCGACTCTCTCCCCAAAACCCTCTCCCCAAAATCCATCAATCTGTGTGATCCTGTGAAAGGATAGGAAGAGAGGAGAAAGGGTCTACTCTTCATTCCCTGCAGATTCCGCAGTGCAGCGCGATCGGATTAAAGACGGAGCCTGCAGCAATCTTGGATCACGGTGTTGAGCAGATCATACAAGATCTCTGAACGGATGGCATCAAAAGGTACGCATCGTACAATTAGATCATGCATTGATTTCAGTACTGGCATTTAGGTTATTTCCGCATAATTGACATAGCATAATAACAGATAATATATGCTTTCATTGTCGACACATATAATTGAGCTTGACGAATGGATGGACTCATAAGCTATAGATGAATAGCCTATAAAGACCCCCAACCCATCCCTTATGGAGGACACAACGAGTCCTAAGTACATGTACTACTCCACACGTACATGAACTGAAATGAACTGTTACTGTCGTCGTCCTCCCTCCGTCTCCTCCTTGTAGTCAAAGATGGAGGTTATCATCAATAAAATAAATAAAGGTCCAGTTTGATATGTTTCGAATGATCATATATATATATATATATATATATATATATATATATATATATATATATATATATATATATATATATATATATATATTTTTTTTTTTAATACTCCTAGCTAAGGACTTGAATTTGACGAATGGATGGGTCCATAAATACCCCAACCCTTCCCTAGAGGATGACGTACCATAATTCGTAAGGACACATACTATTCCACATCTCTAATGGTGATAGGCTTTCCTTCCCTCTTTTCTTTCTCTCTTTTTGGAACTAAGAAGAGTTGGCTAAGATCGGAGGAGTCGGTATGGTTCGCTTGTGTCCGAGCAAAGGTATCTTGAAGGGTGGGGAGGAATACTAAAAAGACAAGAGGATGCAAAGGGATTAATAGAGATGACACCGGCGAGGTATCGATAGGCGCGAGGCCCACTCCAACTTGGCAAAAGGAACCTTGCACGAGATAAAGTGTGCCCGAAACTTTTGCATGACCATGGGCACGTGTGTTCGCACGAAAATTGATGGACGTGTTGCATCATTGCAACATTATTTTTATTTTTAAATTAAATGAGAATTAATTACTTCCTTTCTTGAACAGTATTGGAGATAAAACTCATGAGGCTTTTGTGAATGATAGAAGCTCGTAAAGAGTTGTCTCTTGATTTATAATATAAAAACCTAATGATGAGTCAAATTAATCAAGTAATATGTATAAGATTGAACATTAATTCAATCCAAAGATGTAAGTTTATTAAATTATGAATTAAAGATAATATATTATCTATTCAGCTGCATATATTTTTTTAAAATTTTTCACTCATTTAGAATAACTATCTGATACTAAGTTAGAAAATTGAAAAATGATACATTTAAGTCAAATTGATTAATATTTATAATTAGATTTGACAATAATTCAATCCAACTTAAATATATTAAGACATATAGTTCCTTTGTTGATAATTTTTAAACCGATAATATGTTTTCAGTTGGTTAGGATGATTAACATGCATGAGATTGAAGATCAATTCAACCAAAAAAAACTTAAATTTATCATGATTCATTATAAGTTAACCAATATATTATTATTTTAATTATTTTCAAATCATTTCACCCATAAATATTTGCTTAATACTCATATAGGAGTCTCTATGATGTGTATTAGTTATATTTTTATGTAACATATCACATAAGATAAAATATAAATGTGTAAATAATGATACAACAAAAAAAGTATCATCGTAAGTATTGGTGCAAAATTATGGATGCTGAGAAGGTACAAACTCGAAATTCAAAATGGTTCCCGCTTAGTCAAGTCAAGGCAAGGACCCATGTTTATAAAAAAATATAAAATATAATCATAATAATAAAATGTTTAAAAATAAATAAAAGTATTTCATATATAAGACATTTGAGAGGAGTTAGCGATAATAGAAATCAAGAAAATGGGAGAGAAAATGGAATAGATCAGTTTTGGTCTAACATGGACAGACTCATGCAACACATGTAATATATATATAATTGAGCTTGACGAATGGATGGATTCATACAACACATGGAAGCCATAGAATCCTGTACTGAGGACGAGTGAAAAGCCTCCATAATTGAAAGAATCCTGCAGTTTGTTTTTCAGCTTTACAAAGGACAAATCAAACAGTTCCCTCTCTTTCAGTGTTCACTATTTCATGAGCTGGAGTGGCCTACCACAAACAATCCTTATTTTGGCCTGTTTTGGATGAACTGATGGGAAAGCAATTCTTGGCTTCGGAATTCAATTGGCCATCTCTCATAAGCAACCATCAATTTCTGCTCTTACCCAGTCAAGTTGGCTTAAAAATGCATGCACAAATCGCAAGTCATCTTCCTCACCACACATTATGTGCACATATTTATCCTCTCCTTAGACCAAATTATTTTTGGGTGGAACAGATCCACTTTCTTGTTCCATGGATTGCTCAATTATGTGATTTGACAACAATGATGACCTTCTGAAGTCAAAACATGGTGTCAAGTACCAACAGGAGAAGAAATAATCAGAGCAACATTATGAATGACATCTACTCCATAACTTTCCACAATATTTAGGACTTCAAAAATAGGTGCTTTTAGGATAATTTTCTTCTGAATGTATTGGTTTTTGAGTTTATAATACAACTTGTTGCTTGCACAAAACAACAGCCTTTTACCCAAACAAATAAGAAAGGTCATGTTTCTGCATCATGAGATTTTCTTTGTTTTTTATATATGACAGTCATAGATAAAGTGGAACACATCTCACCCAATCATTTAGATTAATATTGTAATGACAGATAATTTCTCCCTTAAAATAAATTAATTAATAATTTATTAATTAATAGAATTTCTAACTTATCTAGCTGATTAAGGAAATTAAATTTAATTATTTCCTTAACTATAGTACACAAATATAGAAGTTAGTAATAAGTTAATACATTATTATTTTATATTTGTATTAATTTTTCTAAAAAAATGTAATCATCGATAATTTATCTCTTAACATAAATTAATTACTATAAATAATGTATTACCTTATTATTAACTTCTATATTTATGTACTATAGTTAAGGAAATATAGTTATGGAAATAATTAAATTTGGTTTCCTTAATCATGTGGATAAGTTAGGAATTCTACTAATTAATAAATTATTAATTAATTTATTTCCTAATGAGTGATTTGATATTTAGGAAGTAACTAGTTTACATTCAATTTTTTTGTGTGAACTATAAGAAATGAATATTATATTACTTTTCTTGTGTGTGAAAATAAATTAAAAATAAATTAAAAATAAAAATTAAATTTTTACTTAACTTTGGGGGGAGATATCATCTTCTTCTATATAAAGGGGGCTACTCCTCTCTCATTCCTCACCAAGCCTAATAATGGGAGGGTTGAAGAAAGGACTTCCCGAGAAAATAATATTGAGGAAAGGATAGTTGATGAGAGGTAGGATCCTTTCTTTTTTAATTAGCTTTGATTTATGTTTTGAAATATTGATATTGAGATTGTTATAATTTTATGATACATAATGATGTTTTTGTTAGGATCAAGAATGATACTTGAGGGGGGGGGAGGGTGAATTAGTGCAGTAGAAAAATCACGTTGATTCAAAAATTTTCGTAACTTTGATTGAATGAGTAGAGAAGAGGGGATTAGACAGTTTACAATTAAGTAGACTTGAATGCAGTAAGGAAAGAACACACCGAAATTTATAGTGGTTCGGTCGTTGTGACCTACATCCACTTCCAATTCCTCCTGTGTTGAGGTCACCGGCATCCACTAATGGTCCTCCTTTAATAAGCGAAGACCAACCACATCTTTACAATACTTTTTCCTTTTCACGGGTTTAGGAGATAATCCTTACAAGCCTCACACATCTTCTTAGATGATTACAAAGCTAAAGAGAGGGAGGAGGAGGACTCTTTTCATTTTTATAACACTTTTAACACCCCAACACTTAGAGTTTTTTTTCATACTTTGATTGCAATTTGTTGCCCCTTCATGCAAAAAAGGGTGGGGTATTTATAGGCCCTAATGGCTTCAAAATTGGAGCCAAAAACTATCTCATCCCGGATTTTCAGGGTACTGGCGGTGGGCGATACCACCTCCTGACACTCTGACATTGTGTCACGGACTTAACTGAATTTGTCTAAGTCGTGTGGTACCCTTGCATGTCAGTTCGCAAAGATCAACCTCCCCGAAGCCTCTTATGGTCCCTTAAGACTCACAAAAGAGAAAACGGGTTAGAGAGAACACCTCACTCGGGATCCACAAGCAAACATTCCAAAAAACACTTTATAGATAATGCAAATTACAAACAAACTTTACAAGCTCTGAACAGTTGCACAACAAAGGGTCAAAATGGTCCATTACAGATCGAAAATCTCTCACACGTGTCCACATGACACAACCTTTTATTTACAAGCCTAAAGTGGCCACCAACCTAACTAAAATGAGACTATTAAGCCTTCGGCTGTTCCTCTACATTCTGTGCAGAGCATGAACATACCAAAAGACACAGATATACATAAGCATTACATCAAACATCTTGTTTCAAAGTTTGTCCATGACAATTGGGCGGTACCACCGCTTGACAAAGTTCTCAGAGACTGAGCTTTGACGGTACCACTGCTTGATAGTTAATAACTACCGACAGTACCACCGCCCAAACTACATAGAAGACTACTCCCTGGGCAGTTCCATCGCCCTAGTCTAGCGGTGCCACTGCCAGACAGGGTCCAACAACCTAGTTGGGCCTTGAATCTGACCCAAACCAGTCTAATTACGGGCCCAATTGGCCCTTAACTGAGTTAATGGGATCACCTCCTAATCTTGACCTTAATTATATACTAACTACGAATTTTAAGGCATACACTAAGCTAAATAAGTCTGGTAAGTCTAGGTTTCTTTCGGTGATCTTTTGACGAACTTCCGACGATCTCTCGGCAATGTTCCAGTAGACACTCGGCAAGCTCCTAGACTTCATAATGATCTTCTTGGCGAGTTCCGATGAGCTTCTTTGGCAAGCTCCTGGACTTCTTGGTTAATTCTGACAGAACTTCCAACAAATGTCCGGACTTCCAATAAACTCTCAAACTCCTAACGAAATCTCGTTCTCGACTTGAGACTTCATTTTGCTTTATACCTTGATCGCTATCGTAGTTAGTTCTGCACACTTTTTTCAACATATAGATTTAATCAAACAATTTACCAATTAATTCCACCATCAAAATTCGAGATTCAATAATTTTAATTTTAAAATTTCATGATTAGTCAATAATGATAATTGATTTGTGATGTTAGAATGATTCTTTGATTTATATTGATCTCTTTAGCTTAAATGAATTTTAATATTAATTTAATTATTAAAATTCTTATTTTTAGATTAGCATAATAGTTCTAATTTATTTAATTAGATATATATATATATATATATATATATATATGTTTCAAGAATAATATGTGAATTTATATAATATAATTAGTTTTAAATTTAAGATCATGAATTAAAATGTTTAATTAATAGATTTGAGTTATTCTTTAATAATTTTAAATATTAAAATATAATTTGATAAGAGGAGTCTAATTGGGGTTTGACTTGAGTCGAGTTGATTTGTCAAATCGGATCGACTTAGCCCATATGGTCATGTATGACCTAACCCATGTGGTAAGTATAGCTTAGCTCATGTGACTAGGCATAACCCAGCCTATGTGGCCAGGTAGAAGCTAGCCCATGTAACAAGGTATAACCCAATCCATGTGGTCGGGCATGACCCAACCAATGTGGCTAGGTATGATCTAATCCATGTGGTCATATACATCATAGCTTATATAGCAAGGTACGACCCAACCCGTATGGCCAGGCATGACCTAGCCCATGTGGCTATGTGTGATCTAGTCCATGTGGCCATGTATGACCCAACGCATGTGGTCAGGTACGACCCAACCATGTGGCTAGGCATGAGCCAGCTTATGTGACTAGGTACGACCCAATCTATGTGGTTAAATATGACTCCAACTCATGTATCTAAGTATTACTAACTCATGAGCCAAGCATGGCCTAATTTAATGGTAAAGCTCAACCTAACTTATAAGTGAGGCCTAGCCTAGTCAATAAAGTTAAGCTTGTCCAACTATGCGATTGATATTAGATACATCGTTACTCCTCTATTTAGCCCATTGTACCTCAACTTAACTTATCACTTAAAACAGGCCTGTGTAGCGTATATGACCTACCCAAGACTTAGGTGGGTTGATTCGGTTTGGGTTAGCACTATACAGCACAGTCCAATTTCCTCTCTTTCTATTGGTTTGAGCTCGTTAATTGACTAAATCAGAAAGGTTTAATCGGTTAATATCAGTTTAGGGTGATTCCAAACTAACTTAATTAATTCAAACCTACATGACCTAATCGAGATCAATCAAATCTAAATTAGACTAATCTAGGGTGATTCTAGACCGATTCTATATGGATTTAAGGTTGGTTCTATTATATCATAATTGAATTGAGATTGGTTTAAGTCTATTGAGCTATTCTAATTAGGGTTTTGGTTGATTGAGGACTATTGAGAGATTGATGTTTTATACATTTATAATTTGATAAATTTAAAGGATTTATTTGAAGATGTTATTTAAAAATAATTATTGAATTTCTATTTTCTTAAGTTTATTATATTGATATGATTATTATCATGTAGTAGATATGACTAGGCTTGTAGTTCACATTGGAATTATAATATGTGAAAGGAGCTGCAGGCCCATCAAAGTGCGGAGCCACCAATGAACATAGTATAGTAGATTTACATCAAGTATGGTCTCTCATAAGATTTAATTATATTGATTTTTTGACGCATGTGTGAGTGACTGGATGAGTGTAAATGAATGATCATGGATATTTATGTATCCCTGTCAGGGGCAGGTATGGTGATTTATTTCGGGGATTAGCCAGCCATCAAACGTGATGGTTAGATGGTTCCTCCATCTACTGTTAGGAGGAACGTGTCTTCATTTGGGCGGGTGAGGGATACCACTCTATCCGCTGTTGAGAGTGCGATATGTATTATTTCGTCCGCTGTTGGGAGAAATCCAATCCTGTGAAATATGCCTCTTCATCTGTTGTTAGGAGAGTGCACCATTGGGTGTGATATACACTTTTATTATATAGTTATTATGTATATGTTATATGTGGCTCATGCATAATTTTGTTTACTATGTAAGAAATTAGCATCATTTTTTTTATGCTTGAGTTTTATGATGAATTAATATATTATCATTTATTATTAAATTATTGATATTTATTTATATTTTATAAAATTTAAAGATTATTTTTATGATTTTTTTGAGGTTTCTATAAGCATGTGTGATTGCTAATATATTTTTATCTTATATTTATTTTGAAAATAATCTACTACTTTGTAATAGATCTAAAGCTTGGGTAGAAGAGATTTGTGATCGTACTAAGAAGCATGTGTGATTACTGATATATTTTTATCTTATATTTATTTTCAAAGTAATCTACTACTTTGTAATAGATCTAAAACTTGGGTGGAAGAGACTTGTGATCGTACAAAGAAGATGTAGTCTTTTTATTTATTAATAGAATATTTATTATTGTAAAGATAAGGATTTGAATTTAAGGGTAAATAAAAAGAGTTTATTATGTAAAAAATAGATAATAAATTACTGATTTATTATTATTTTTATAAATCCAAGATGTAACAAAACGGTTCTTTTGGTTGTCTTTTCAATTCTAGAGATGAATGAGATGGTGTACAAAATATTCTAGAGTTGGGTTTCCATCTGCCATTGCATCATTTCGTGTAAAATATTTTTCCTCCCAAAAGTGATCATGTAAAAGCTAGTGGAACTCCTTTTTTTTTTTTCCTTTCTCGTAACCTCATATCCAAATGTTTGCCAATAAGCATTCGATCATGCGATGCAGTCAAAAGTTCTAAACGGCATGCAGTGAAAATGAAATAATTAGGTGATACTAGATGTCGAAGGTTTTTTTTTAAATTAGAAAAAGTTTAGAAAAATATGAATGTTACTTCCACTCTCAAAAAATAACTGAAGATTCCTAAGTATTCGATGAAGAATTAATCTATCAATTACTTAAGGAATTACTTAATATCTATGAAATTATTATCTATAATGATAATATCATCTACATAAACTAGTGGATATATAGTACATCTCTTTTATTATCATATGAATAAAAAGCTATTTGATTTGGATTTGACAAAGTCAATTGATAACAAAAGGGAGCCGAGTATGATATAACAAGTTTTTAGAGCTTGACAAAGTTCATAAATATATTTCCATAATTTACAATCCTGGTTTAAATATTGAGGATGGATGAAGTCAGAAAGTGGTCCTTAAATACATTTCAGTTAATGTCTCTTGCAATAAAGCAATGTTAACATTTAATTAGTGTACATGTCATCCTTAAGTGATAATTATACTAAGAAAAAGCTGAATTAGCATCAGCTTAATAATTGGACTAAAGGTCTCTATAAAATCAACATATGCTCATTGGTAAAATCCTTTAGTCAGTAGATGAGCTTTGTATCTAACAATAGATCCATCTGGGTTTTGCTTAATTTAAAAGATCTACTTACACCCAATGAAGATGCATGACCTAGATCTTAGTGTTAACTTGTGTGAAGCATAGGGGCATAACTAGGGATAACATAAATAATTAAATATTTAAGTTTTTGAAGGTTTGGGGGTTGCTATGAAATAGTCTTAAAAATTATGATTGGTATTGTAGGATTGGGGTGAGTATATAGTTAATGAGGTAGATGGTAATTTGAAAGACCGCTGACCAAAAGGTTGATGGCATGGAGGCTCGGTGTAGGAGGATGAGACCGGTTTCGACTATGTGCCGGTGCTTTCATTTGACAAAACCAACTAGTTGAGGTATGTGCGATGATGACTTGAGATATTATATAACACATGATGTGTGATAAATTGTTAGAGTTTGGTATTCACCTCCTCCATCAAAGTAAACTATTTTAATAATAGACTTAAAAACATTCTCAATATTATTTTAAAAATGAATAAAGACTACAATTACTTAATATATATATTTGAGAGGATAAAGTCATGTATATTTAGTAAGTAATCTATGAAGATAATATAAAATCTAAAATTATCAAAGGAAATGATTGGAGTAGGGGCTCAAATATCAGTGTAAATAGTTTTTAAATGATTTAGAGCAATATATGAAAAATATTTGAAAAAATAGTCTATAACTTTTATTACTAAGACAAGAATTACAATAAGGAGTAGTTTTACCTGATTTAAAACTTGGAAGGGAATATTGAGTGGAGAAGGGCCCTAGACATCAATGTATATTTAGTAACAATATATATATATATATATATATATATATATATATATATATATATATATATATATATATATATATATATATATATATATAATAAAATAAAGATATAAAAATATATATTAGTAAAATAATCTATGAAGTTAAGAAAAAATCTAAAATTGTTAGAGGAAGTGATTGGAGTAGAGCCCCAAACATTAGTGTAAATAATTTCAAGTGGTTTGGAACAAGATATGAAAAGTATTTTAAAAAATGGTCTATGACTTTTATTATTATGGCAAGAATCACAATGAGTAATAGTTTTACCTGATTTAAAAGTTGGAAGGGAGAAATGAAAAATTAGTTGTTGAATGAAGGATGATGGATGACCAAAGCGGTGATGCCACACATTAATTGGAGCAACAATTGAAGTAAGAGCGATTGGCTGGGTAATTTGTGAAGGTGATGGCTATTCGTAGATATTATTTTTATTCTAGCCTTGACCAAGGATGCCTCCATATTCAGATCTTTTATAAAAAATGAGTCAAGTAAAAACTCAATAGAAGTATTATTTTGTTTATAGAATTGAGAAACAAAAATAAATTTTTTTTATTTGAGATACATAAAATATCATCGAGTATAAAATTATTCATATATGAATTAAATATTATGAAACCAATATAAGTGATAAAGATTCCATTATCGTTACCAATGATAATGTGTTCGTTGTTATCATAATTGGAGTAAGTGGATAGATTCTATAAGTTAGAGGTGATTGATTGAATAAGAGGTTGGAGTAGTCGTACTATTTGCTTGAGGCCAATTAGGTGTGTCATTAGGCGTTAGTCGGGAATGACATACCTTGGTTGTATGGCCAATCTTATCACATAGTTGGCATGACTTTTTGTTGATTTTAGTGGTTGTTGTTAGGGCGCCATCCTTCTTGATATTTGTAGTAGTTGAAATTATTTTCCATATGTTTAGGATGCATCTTGTTTGAGTTTTTATTGAAATTATTTTCCATATGTCTTTGCCTTTAGATCTTTGGTAGAACTAAGCTATGATTATAGGTCATGTCTTTTTTTCTTCTCACTTCAAATAGGTTTTATGAATAAGTAGTTTGCTACATAATTTTTTAAATAATATATGTGAATCATGCGCTCAAATAGCAACCATCAATTTTTGGTATTTATCTCTTTAAATTATTGAGAGTGTGAATGATGACTTATTCATCATTAAGGGGATGATTTATTAAAGTCAAGTCATCTATAATAACTTTTAGATTTTACATATATTCAACAATAGTATTTTTCTGTTGCATTGTTTTCATCAAGGTAGATAAAAAGACTTGGTATGCAAGAATAAGAATGATTGATGAATGTGACTTATAATTTGGACCATGTTTCTGTTGTAGTACTGCAAGAAGAAATCAATAATGCTACAAAGCCAATGACTAAAGCTTAGATAGTAGAATAAGGTGATCTTAATGTAGATATAGCTTATGATCAAAATTTGTCATTAATTTTGTTTCTCCTAGTATTTGAATCTTTTCATGTGAAGAGGAGAGATATTTGTCAATGTAGTATAGAAAATCATATTCAAATAAAATATTGGTGAATTATATTTGACAAGATGTATAGTTGTTATCTTCGAAGAGTTAGAAGTGGATTAAAGTAACTGCAGTAACATAAGTCCTCTGGGTTAAAATAAACTATTGTTTTATGAGGAAACAATAGCTGGAGCATTAGATATAGTGATTCAATAAGAGAAATTTAGAACCAACTAATGATTAGATGGTTGAGATTTGATCTAATAGAGAAAGATCAGATATATGAGGTGGTAGAGTAGATTTGCTGCAGAGCACATTAGGAGATCGCATAGAGAAAACGTGCATTGTCGACTTCGGTGCAAGCGCAAGCACCGGAGCAGATCGAGAGCGGACCAATCATCGGAAGCGTCCACTGCGACGGTAGGGGGTGGAGGTGTTGTTGTTGCATCGATCATTATATGATCATTATAAGCTGAGTTTAGCTATTCATTCACTGGTCATTGCTTGATCTTGACAAATAGACAACCTGACAAATAAAACACTCAGGACAAAAATATTCTGATAGTAAGCATCTAACAATGGAGCTTTCATTGTTAATTAAGGACAAATTGATGTGCCCTGTTAATTAAGGAGGTTCACCAAGGCAAAAACTTCCGTTCCAATGAAGCTGCAACTGAAAGAGCAGCAAAGAAGTATCAATGATGCGTCCTATACATTGTAAATATTTTCCTTGAGCTGATTGAAGCTGACATATTCACATTAACAAACTCGAATGCGACATCCCATCAAGACAATGTTTAATGAATTTATTTTTGACCAAGTGTGGGGACACGTTTAGTGGCCATAAATATCTCACATACGGAATCCCGTCAAGTCAATTTTTAATGAATTTATCTTTGACTAAGTGTGGGAACCTGTTTTGTGGGCATACATTTCTCACTTGCGGAATCCCATCAAGTCAATTTTTAATGGATTTATTTTGAATAAGTGTGGGAACATATTTTGTGGGCATAAATACCCTTGTCTTCTTTTATTCTTTTTGTCCTCACTTCCAAAGATATAAAAAGCCCGACGCACCACGATCACGAGATGTGAGGAACATGGTTATTGGCATACTTGTGGACACGTACACCCCGGGGTGTAGGTCACGAAGCCGCTATAAATACCCCCATCCCTTCCCAGAGGAAGGGTGTGCATCATCATCGTCATCTTCTTCTTCTTGTTGTGCACACACAACCTTCCCAGAGGAAGGGTGTGCACACACACATCCATATCTGCAAATAGTTTTTTCTCTTTACCCATTTCCTGCTGCGCAAGTTGTGTCGCAAGGTTTTGATGCATGGTGGTATATAACGTGATGGTGTCGTCCATGCGTGCAGGCGGGAGAGATCAAGGTGGGGGCGTGGGGTGGCGACGGAGGGTCTGCATGGGATATAGCGGCTGCCTACCGCATCACCAACATCAAGATTCGCACTGGAGACGCCATCGGCGGCATCGTGATCACCTTCACCCGTTATGGTCAGACGGAGATCAAGCGCTTCGGTGGCACCGGGGGCAAACTCTACGAGTTTCGTCCTCCTCGTCATCTTCCTCCTAATTAACACCATCGATTGGCTGTACCTCGATGACGGAAAGTCTCGTTGTTCAGATTCCTCTGCAAGAGGACGAGTATCTTGTGGGCGTCGAGGGGTCCGTGGATACGATGTGGGGAATCACTCTGGTGAGGAACCTGACGCTGAGGACCAACAAGAAAAGCTATGGACCTTTCGGCACCTGTGGCGGAACACCTTTCTCCGTTCCTGTAGCCTCGGGTAAGATCATTGGCTTCTTTGGGCGTGCGGGCGCCATGATTGATGCCATCGGAGTTTACCTAGCACCTAATAGACCTCTTGGAGTGATACTGCTGCTTCAATGAGTCTGTTACTATCATCGTCCTCCGTCCGTCTCCTCCTCCTTGTAGTCAAAGTTGGATGTTATCATGAAGAACATAAATAAGGGTCCAGTTTGATAGGTTTCGATTGATTATACATATATATAATTATTTTAAGACTCCCAGCTAAGGACTTGCGTTAATATTCACATTAAGACCAGCTTTGGACTAACGTGGGCAAGCTAATATATATATATATATATATATATATATATATATATATATATATATATATATATATATATATATATATATTGTCAGGATGAAATTGAGCTTGACGAATGGATGGACCTATACAATGCATGTAGGCTATAGATAAATAGTCTATAAATACCCTCAACTCATCCCTGGAGGAGGATGTGCAACAAGTCCCAAGTACACGTACTACTCTACATGTCTCATTCAAAGAGGCTTTCCTCCTCCTCCTCCTCTCTCTCTCTGGAGTACAATCGAAGTTACAGAATTATGTTTTCTCTTTTGAATATTTTTTTAATCCTAAGAGTACGCATTAAGTATAAAGGGGATATTTTTGGATATGTCAGATGTTTCAGATATATTTTATCTTATGTGAATACATAGAAAAATATGCTTTGGGGTGTGTCATATACTTTTGATGTTTCTTTGTCATATGATGATGCATTACAAAATAGATGAGACATTTTCTGATATGCTGGGTGTCTTTTTTTTCTTGGGTTGATATATTATACACAAATGAGATACTTTGAGATATGTCAAACATTTCAGATTTCTTTTTATCATGGGTGAACTTATTTCACACAATTGATACACCTTGGGGTGTGGAAGCTTTTTTTATTTGGTGGATGCATTATACGCAAACGAGATGTTTTTGGATGTGTTAAACATGTTAGATTTCTTTTATCATAGGTGAACTTATTCTATACAATTAACACATTTTATGATGTATTAGATGCTTCAGATATTTTTTTCTTGAATTAACCACATGCAAATGAGATGCTTGGGGATGTATGGAGGCACTTCAAATGTTTTTTTATGTTAGGTGGATGCGTCCTACACAAATAAGATATCTTGTGTGAAATTTTTTTTTATTTTAACAAAGGAAAGAGAGATTAAAATTGAGTAGGTTAGTGGGCTTAACCTAATGAGGCTAAGAGAAAGAATGCTCGAGAGAGCGAACGCAGTATGATAAAGTTGAGAGGAAAGTATGCAATTAGATTCTCAATCTAGGAAATCAAGTTTGAGAATCCCAATATAGCACCATGTACCTTCACTTGATTTAATACCTTATATGACATCACTATTGCTTTGGTGGTTGAAACTCTTTTGTATTTAGGAGTAGATTAAGCCACAAGTTTTAATTGGTCCAAAATATATTTTTTTTAATCTTTAACAACTTAAGGGTTGTTATAGCTTCTCATAAAATAAAAATTAAATTTTAATCAGACTTCAAAATATAATATTATTAATGTAAAATTATGATCAATTTAAGGAAAGTTTAAAGTGAGATTTAGCATTGGCCGCATATATTGATCAAGGCTTAAGTGAAGAAGGTTGGTCGTTTCAAAACCAGGAATAAGATCAGATCATGAGCGTCAGCATGATAGCAAAGAGAGACAGTACATTGAGCGGAGAGTGGCATCTGTGTGGGGGTATACCGACCCTCGCCTCCTTTATCAGGTTTCGACCCTGGGAGTAGCCCCGTTCTGGTCATCGACGAGTGAACCAAAGGAACACGATCACCTGATCCAAATTATTTGAGCAAAGTAAATGAACCGCTGAGTCAACAGCCCAAATGTATACAAACCTGCGGGACCCTCGAGATACAGAGCTGACTCCTAAGGACATGGGTGAGGTATCGACAAAGAAGCTCATTCGACTTTTTGGAAAAAGGAAGCTCGCTCGAGCCAAAGAGTGAATTAAATGAAAATATTATTTGTATTTTTTGAATTAAATGAAAATTAATTATTTCCTTTCTCTAGTAGTATCGGAGATCAAATTAATCAAATTATTTCCTTTCTTAAGTAGTATCTTGAATGATAGAAGCTAATAAAGAGGTGTCTCTTGATTTATAATATAAAAACCTAATGATGAGTCAAATTAATCAGGTAATATATTTAAGATTGAACATTAATTTAATCCAAAGATGTAAGTTTGTTAAATTATGATAATATATTATCTATTCAGCTGCATATATTTTTTTAAAAAAATTCACTCATTTAGGATAAATATCTGATTCTAAGTTGGAAAATTGAATAACGGTAAGTTTGAGTCAAATTGATTAATATTAATATATATTAGATTTGACAATAATTCAATCCAACTTAAATTTACTAAGAAATATAGTTCTTTTGTTGATAATTTTTAAAACGATAATGTGATTTCAATTGGCTAGGATGATTAACATGCATGAGATTGAAGATCAATTCAGCCAAAAAAAACTTAAATTTATTAGGTTACGGAGAAAACCCTATAAACATTATTTGATTAATTATAATTTTATTAATATATTATTATTTTAATTAGTTTTAGATCTGTCATTTTGCCCATAAATATTTGCTTACTACTGATATATGAGCATTTACGATGTGTATTAGTTATATATTTATGTAACATATCATATAAGATAAAATATAAATGTGTAAATAATGACGCAACAAAAAATTATCATCGGAAGTATAGGGGCAAAATTATGGATGCTGAGAAGGTACAAGCTAAAAATTCGAAATTGTTCTTAAAGACGTGAGTCAAGTCAAGTCCCTTTTTAATGATGTTTACATCATTAATATCATATTTTTCATTGTAATGTCACTTTTTCTAGTTAAATTGATTAATGTAAGAGCAACTCTTCAAAATTTGACACTTTTTTTTTTATTAGGTTGTCCGATATGTTATCTGCTCATTTGACACTTCGTTTTGACCTTTGGCATATCATCATTTTCTTCTGTGTATTGTCCAATCCTTTCAATCTGATGTCCAAACTCATGGCACGAAGTTCATCTCTTAGCATGTTGATCAATTCTTTGGTTGATGTTTGAACTCATGACACAAAGTCCACCCTTCGGCACGTTGATCGATTCTCCAACCCAATGTCCAATCTCTGACATGATGGTTTTCGATCTAAAGTTTGATTATTCTACTTTGACAATTTGCCCTTCAATGATTTGAGTTCAAAGTTTTCTACGTTACATAACTTAAAAACATATTAGTTCATAAATTTATTAATTAATTTTATTATCAAAATTTAAAATTTACTAAAAAGCTAGTAAAGAGTTGTCTCTTGATTTATAATAAGAAAACCTAATGATGAGTCAAATTAATTAGGTAATATATATAAGATTGAACATTAATTCAACCCAAAGTAAGTTTATTAAACTATGAATTAAAGACAATATATTATCTATTCAACTGCATATCTTTTTTTAAAAAATTCACTCATTTAGAATAAATATCTGATACTAAGTTTGAAAATTGAATAATAATAAGACTGAATCAAATTAATTAATATTAATATATATTAGATTTGATAATAATTCAATCCAACTAAAATTTATTAAGACATATAGTTCTTTTATTGATAATTTTTAAACCGATAATGTGTTTTCAGTTAGCTACGATGATTAACATGCATGAGATTGAATATTAATTTGACCAAAAAAACTTAAATTTATTAGGTTACAGATCAAACAGTATAAACATTATTTGATTCATTATAATTTTACTAATATATTATTATTTTAATTATTGTTTAAATCTCTAATTTCGCCCACACATATTTTCTTAATACTCATATACGAGTCTTTACGATGTATATTAGTTATATATTTATATAACACATCATATAAGATAAAATATAAATGTCTAAATAATGATACAACAAAAAAGTATCAAAGAAAGCATTGGTGCAATTTCGAAAACCTACAAGCTCAAGATTCAAATTTGATCTAGAAGACGCAAGTCAAGTCGAGTACCTTTTTTAGTGATGTTTACATCCTTCATATCATATTTTTCACTATAATGTAACTTTTTTTAGTTAAATTGACTAATGCAAGAGCAAGTCTTCAAAATTTGAAGTAGGATCAATTTTTACTTTCGCTTTCATTTATTTTCTTGAGTTTTTCATATTTAATAGGTAAATAATGATATTCTCAAGAAATAAAGTTATATGATCGATATCTCAATAGTATATAATCAATATGTCGATGCTACATGATTGATATTTTTAATCTCATATGATTAACATAATATTATCATCCAAACATTTGCTATCTTATTGGTTCGTATATAATCAATATTTTTAATCTCAAATATGTCGATGCAATCTTATTGGTTCGACACAATGTATGCATTTTTGATAGAGATGACAGCGGATTAAATACATGTGGACCTCCTATGTATCTATTTTGGACTGATGTTCATATAGTCTTTGACCGGAAGCTGTCATCCATTGCCATGTGTCGAACTGTGATTGGGAAAATATTTTTCATATAACTGTTTTTGCAATGTGTCGAACTGTGATTGGGAAAATATATTTCATATAACTGTTTTTGCAAGAGTGATTTTTTAGCATCCTGGACTCGTAAAGTTTGATAGTGACTGAGATGAAACTTAGCATGTTTCTAGGTTTAGAATTAGCTCAAGCTGTGCTGAGCCGAAGACATACATATCCATTTAAGATGACTG
Organism: Musa schizocarpa; assembly: GCA_900464855.2. Lineage (NCBI taxonomy): Eukaryota > Viridiplantae > Streptophyta > Magnoliopsida > Zingiberales > Musaceae > Musa > Musa schizocarpa. The sequence continues at coordinate 43,536,790 of LS990922.1, read as the reverse complement.
GTTGAGTTCAGCTGTTAGTGAAGAATCCTTGATATATATTTTCCTTGAGCTGATCAAAGCTGAGCATCTTTATATTAACAGCCTCACATGCGGAATTCCATCAAATCAATGTTTATTGGATTTATTTTTCACTTATATTAACAACCTTACATGCCGAGTCCGATCAAGTAATGTTTAATGGATTTATTTTTTACTTACATTGGCAACCTATCGAGAAAAATATGTAATAGCCAAATAATTACTTTTCCTATATCAAAATGGGTTTCTCATCAAAATACAAACTTGTTATTAAAAGTACATATGAATCGGAGCAATATAAATAATAGAGTAATAAATTAATTACATAGTGAGACCAATTTTAACGTGAAAAATCTAACATGAAAAAAATCACGGGACCGTAGTTCACTTCAAACTTCTACTATCAATAATAATGATAATAGATTTATAATAAGTCTTATCTAAAAGAGGGACCATAATAACATCAAAACCATATATCTTGGCTCAATAATAGTATATCAACATCACATGGATCTCATTTATAAGAGAATTTTAAGTCTCACAAAGTGGGTATAGTAGGAAAATACCTTAGAGATGATAAACTACATATCAGCACCATTATGGTTTTAGAACTTCCTACGAGGATTCTCTATATAAAATTTAGATCAAAACTTATAAAGTTTAGCTACTATTCGTCGAGTATAAAAACTCAAAATCCTATTTTTCTCTCTCCTCTTTATCTTTGTGTTCTTTTCTCTCTTGGGTAGCCATTGTTTACTGCACACCTTCGCTTCTCTCCATTGCCCTCAATTATGTGCATTTTTTTTTCTTTTTAATTATTGATTTGGGTTCAAATATCCGATTGTCCAAGCTCACATATGGGTTGGACCTATTGAGCTAGTAGCCCATAGTGAGCTTGGGTAGTCCACAGCTCATCCCCTCTTGACCTAACTCTAATTAATATTAGGGGGATATGGTGGTTGTATTTTGGAGACAGAAAAAGACATAAATAGGATAGTAACATGGGAGAAGGTAACAACCATAGGATTCCAAAGAAAAGGAAAAAAACAATACAGAAACGAAAGAGAAAGAAAGGGAAAAAGACAAGGACAAGAGGTTGTTCTCAATCATCTAGCAGTATTCTCATCTTAGGTTAGATCAAATCTACAATAGACTCTTGATGTGATTACTTAGAGAGGTTTTAGATATTGTAGGCAGTGACGTGATCCATGTATCCCAGTTATTCTCTTGTGATTGTTGCTAGGGTTTAGGGCAAGAGATTGAGATTTGTATATTCATTATTCTCATAGTGGATTATCTCTAGTTTGCCATGTGGTTTTTACCCTTCACATTGAAGGGGTTTTTCACGTATATCTTGGTGTTTTATTTGATTGTGGTTCCATTTAATTCCGCTGCGTATTATGGTCTTCTAGTATTTGTTCATATACAAAGGTTATTCATGTTTATATTCCCATCAATTGGTATCAGAGCAAAGGGTTTTGGTGATTTAAATTTTGTATTTGAACATGGAGGCTATTAATGCTTTTGGCATGATTAGTTTAAATGGAAACAATTGGATGATATGGAAACCAAGAATGTAAGATCTCTTATATTGCAAAGATTTGTATGGACCTTTGCAGGGGGATAGTGCAAAACCCACAACTATGACAGATGATGAGTGGAAGAGGTTAAATAAAAAAACAATTGGATTTATTTGACAGTGGCTTGATGATAGTGTCTTTCACTATGTTTCTATTGAAATTTCTGCATATTCTCTTCGGAAAAATTTGGAAAGTCTCTATGAAAGAAAAACAATTGGCAACAAAGCTTTTTTTATCAGAAAACTTGTGAACCTAAAATATAGAGAGGGTGCTTCTATTGCTGAACATTTGAATGAAATGCAAAGTATTACTAACCAGTTATCCTCTATGAAATTGTCTCTTGATGATGAGTTGTAGGCATTGTTACTTCTTAGTTCATTACCAGAAAGTTGGAAGACACTGGTGGTTTCCCTCAGTAATTCTGCACCAGATGGTGTTATCACTATGAGTCAAGTAACAAGCAGTTTGTTGAATGAGGAATTTAGAAGAAAGAGTTCGGCATCATCTCAAAATGATTCACAGGCACTTATCTCAGAGAACAAAGGAAGGTCAAAGTCTAGAAGCAGTTCACGCATGGGTAGAAGCAAGTCAAGATCAAGAAAAGATATTGTTTGCTATAATTGTGGTGAGAAAGGATATTATAAGAACCAATGTAAGCAACATAAGAAGAGCAAGAAAAAGGGAAAAGAAGTGGAGTTTATAGAGTCAAAAGATAATATCATAGCTACAATGTAGGGTGATGATTATTTGATTTTGTCTCCTTATGATGATATTTTTTCTTGTGTATATCAGGATCTTGAGTGGGTGATTGACACAGGTGCTTCTTATCATGCTACACTACGGAGGGAGTTATTTGCTATACATAGGTCTGGAAATTTTGGTGTTATCAAGATGGGCAACTATGACACAACAGATATCATAGGCATGGGTGATATCCATTTAAAGACCAACCTAGGCTGTAAGTTGGTGCTTAAGGATGTGAGGCATGTGGTTGACTTGAGGCTAAATTTAATTTCAGTTGGAAGGCTAGATGATGAAGACTATGATAGCAGATTTCACAAAGGGCAATGGAAGCTCAGTAAGGGTTCTCTTGTTATAGCTAATGGAAAGAAATGTCATACTTTGTATAGGTTGCAGGCTAAAGCTTATAGTGAGTAGTTAAATGCTACAGAAAAAGACTTCAGCAAGGAGTTGTGGCATAGACGACTGGGACACATGAGCGAGAAGGGGCTGCATGCTCTTTCCAAGAGAGAGGTATTACCAGACCTCAGAAGTATACATCTGAACCCTTGTATTGATTGTTTTACAAGTAAACAATATAGAGTTTCATTTGCTAGTCCTTCTTTATCTAGAAAAATGCATGCCTTAGACCATATTTATACAGATGTATATGGTCCTTTGAGGACAAAACTCCTGGTGGATATGTTGATGTTTTTGGTATAAGTGGTGCACTTTATTTTGTCACTTTTATAGATGATTTTTCCAGAAAAGTTTGAGCCTATGCTTCGAAGATTAAAGATCAGGTGATTAATATCTTTAAAGAGTTTCATGCTAGGGTTGAAAGGGAGACAGAAATGAAATTGAAATGCATAAGATCAAATAATGGTGGTGAGTATACAGGATTGTTTAATGACTATTGCAGGTCATATGAAATCCAACATGAGATGATAGTTCCTGGTACACCTTAGCATAATGCAATTACAGAGAGGATGAACCGCACTATCATGGAAAAGATCAAATGTATGCTTTCAAAGGCCAAGCTACCCAAAAGGTTTTGGGATGAAGCTTTCAGGACTGCAATTGATGTGATCAACTTATCAGCATGTACAACCCTAGATAGTGATGTTGCAAAGCATGTATGGTAAGGGAAATATGTTTCCTACAAGCATTTGGTAGTGTTTGGTTGTCGTGCATTTGCACATGTTCTAGATAATGAAAGGTCCAAGCTGGATGGTAAGTCTAAACAATGTATTTTTCTTGGCTACTCATATGATCATTTTGGTTACAGGCTTTGGGATCCAGAAAAGTAGAAGGTGTTTAGAAGCAGAGATGTAGTCTTCTTTAAGGATCAAACTTTTAAAGATTTGAAGAAAAAGGCACCAGCCAATACTTCTGCAGAAGGATTAGCAGATTGTGACCAAATTACTCCTTTAGTATATCAGGGTGATGGGGGAGATGTGCAGGAAGATAGTGTAGAGCCTAGTGTTGATCTACCTGCAGGACATGTTGAGCAAGAAGAAGTTGGAGAGTAACTTCTCACAGAATCTCAGTTGAGAAGATCTTCTAAACAACGTCAACCTTCCAGAAGATACTCTACATATGAGTATGTGATGCTTACTGATGCAGGTGAACTAGAGAGTTACTAGGAAGCAGTTGAAAGTGAGCAGAAAGAGAAGTGGTTAGTTGCTATGCAGGAAGAGATGGATGCTCTTTAGATGAACCACACTTATGATTTGGTGCTACTACCAAATATAATGAAGGCTTTGAAGAACAAGTGAGTTTTCAGGTTGAAGACTCAAGAATATTGTTCTCAACCAAAGTACAAAGCTAGATTGGTTGTGAAAGGCTTTGGTCAAAAGAAAGGAATTGACTTTGAAGAGATTTTTTCTCCTGTTGTTAAAATGTCTTCTATTCGTGTTGCTCTTGGTATTGCTGCTAGTCAGGACTTAGAGGTTGAGCAGTTAGATATGAAAATAGCTTTCCTTTATGGATATTTGGAGGAGGAAATTTATATAGAGCAACCATAAGGCTTCAAAGTTAAAGGTAAAGAGAACTTTGTCTGCAAATTGAAGAAGAGCTTGTATGGGCTAAAGAAAGCTCCAAGATAGTGGTACAGAAAGTTTGATTCATTTATGATAGAAAATGGATACAAAAGAACGACTTCAGATCATTGTGTGTATATCAAATTGTTTAGTGAGGATTTTATTATTCTCTTACTTTATATTGATGACATGCTTATTCTTGAAAAAGATATATCTAAAATTGACAGATTGAAGAAGGAATTGAGTGAGTCTTTTGCAATGAAGGACATGGGGTCAGCAAAGCAAATACTAGGTATGCAGATTTCCCATGACAGGAAAAATAAGAAGATTTGGTTGTCACAGGAGAAATACATCGAGAAGACATTGGAAAGATTCAGTATGAGCAATACAAAACCAATTGGTTCTCCTCTTGCAGGTCACTTCAAGTTGCACTCAGAACAGAGTTCGTCAAGTGATGAGGAGAAGGAGAAAATGCAAAAGGTTCCTTATGCTTCAGTAGTTGGAAGTTTAATGTATGCAATGGTATATATGAGACCAGACATCGCATATGTAGTTGGTGTTACTAGCAGATTTCTTGCAAATCCAGGCAAAGAGCACTGGGCAGCAGTGAAGTGGATTTTTAGATATCTTAGAGGGAGCTCTAAGGTTTATTTAAGCTTTGGAGGTGGATCACTTGTGTTGACAGGTTACACAGATGCAGATATGGCAAGAGATATAGATACGAGAAAGTCTACTTCAGATTATATACTTACTTTTGCATGGGGAGCTATGTCATGGCAATCCAGGTTGCAAAGGTGTATTGCTCTCTCCACCACAGAAGCAAAATATATTATTGCTACAGAGGTATGCAGAGAAGGAGAAAATGCAAAAGGTTCCTTATGCTTCAGTAGTTGGAAGTTTAATGTATGCAACGGTATGTACGAGGCTAGACATCGCATATGCAGTTGGTGTTACTAGCAGATTTCTTGCAAATTCAGGCAAAGAGCACCGAGCAATAGTGAAGTGAATTTTTAGATATCTCAAAGGGAGCTCCAAGGTTTGTTTAAGCTTTGGAGGTGGACCACATGTATTGACAGGTTACACAGATGCAGATATGGCAAGAGATATATATACGAGAAGTCTACTTCAGGTTATGTACTTACTTTTGTAAGGGACCTGTGTCATGGCAATTCAGGTTGCAAAGTTGTATTGCTCTCTCCACCACAGAAGCAGAATATATTGCTGCTATAGAGATATGCAAAGAAATGTTATGGATGAAAGAATTCTTACAAGAATTGGGGCTGAAACAAAAAAATTATGTGGTGCATTGTGACAGCTAGAGTGTCATCCATTTGTGTAAGAATCCAATGTTTCATTCCAAGTCAAAGTATATAGATGTCAGATACCACTGGATTCGAAATGTATTTGAAGAGAAGCAGTTGCAGCTTCAGAAATTTCACACAGATGACAACGGAGCAGACATGTTGACAAAAATTTTACCAAAAGAAAGATAGGAGATATGCCGACAGTTGGTCGGCATGGCTTCATATTGAAGAGTCATGGGACAACCTTCCTTATGGGCTGAAGGGGGAGGTTGTTAGGCTGGCAGCCCATAAATTCAGCCCATAGTGGGCTTGGGTAGCCCACAGCTCATCCCCTCTTAACCTAACCCAAATTAACATTAGGGGGGGTATGGTAGCTGCGTTTTGGAGGCAGAAAAAAGCATAAATAGGGCAGCAACTTGGGAGAAGGTAATAGCCACATGATTCCAAAGAAAAGGAAGAAAACAACGTAGAAAAGGAAGAGAAAGAAAGGGAAGAAGACAAGGACAACGCAGAGAGGCTATTCTCAATCATCTAGTAGTGTTCTCATCTAGCTATTCTCATTGAAGAGTCATGGGACAACCTTTCTTATGGGCTGAAGGGGGAGGTTGTTAGGCTGGCAGCCCACAAATTCAGCCCATAGTGGGCTTGGGTAGCCCACAGCTCATCCCCTCTTAACCTAACCCAAATTAACATTAGGGGGGGTATGGTGGCTGCGTTTTGGAGGCAGAAAAAAACATAAATAGGGCAGCAACATGGGAGAAGGTAACAGCCACAGGATTCCAAAGAAAAGGAAGAAAACAACGTAGAAAAGGAAGAGAAAGAAAGGGAAGAAGACAAGGACAACGCAGAGAGGCTATTCTCAATCATCTAGTAGTGTTCTCATCTCAGGTTAGATTAAATCTATAGTAGACTCTTGCTGTGATTACTTAGGGAGGTTTTAGATATTGTAGGCAGTGACGTGATCCTTATATCCCAGTTATTCTCTTGTGATTGTTGCTAGGGTTTAGGGCAAGAGATTGAGATTTGTATATTCATTATTCTCATAGTGGATTACCTCTAGTTTGCCCCATAGTTTTTACCCTTCACATTGAAGGGGTTTTCCACGTATATCTTGGTGTTCTATTTGATTGTGGTTCCACTTAATTCCGCTGCGTATTATGGTCTTCTAGTATTTGTTCATATACAAAGGTTATTCCTATTTATATCCCCATCAGGACCTAACAATTCTCTCCCTCTAGCTTATATGGTGGGTTGTACTAAGCCCGCTCTTTGCTTGCATGCTCTAAGCTTTTCCTTAGGCAAAGATTTTGTTAACATATTTGATCCATTCTCATTGGTATGCACCTTTTTCAACTGTAATTCTTTCATCTCAAGCACATCACGAATCCAGTGATATCTCACATAAATATGCTTGGATCTAGAATGGTATGTTGAATTCTTGGATAGGTGAATATCACTCTGACTATCATAGTAAACAGTACATCCTTCCTATTTCAAGTCCAATTCCTGTAGAAACTTTTTCATCCATAAAGCTTCCTTGCTAGCTTTAGTAATTGCTATGTATTCTGCTTCTGTAATTGATAGAGCAACACAATTCTGTAACTTCGATTGTTAAGAGATTGCTCCCCCTACAAATGTCATCAAGAATCCCGAAGTGGACTTCTTGGAATCAGTATCACCTGCAATGTCTGCATCTGTGTACCCTTCTAGCACAGGTTTATCACTGTCAAAACATAAACACAACCTGGAAATATCTCTTAGATATCTTAATATCCATTTCACTGCTGCCCAATGTTTCTTACCAAGATTAGAGAGAAATCAATTAACAACTCTAACTGCATGAGCTATATTTAACATAGTACAAATCATAGTATACATCAAATTGCCTACTGCAGATAAATAAGACACTCTAGACATTTATTCTTTTTCTTTCTTACTTATAGGACATTATTTCGAACTAAGCTTGAAATGACCTATAAGTAGAGAATAAATTGCTTTGGCTTTACTTATATTGAATCTTTCAAGAACCTTTTCAATGTAAGTCTCCTAAGATAGCTAAATCTTTTTTTTCTTCCTATCACGAAAAATCTTCATACCAAGTATATGTTTCATTGATCCTAAGTCTTTCATGGCAAAAGACTTACTTAGCTCTCTTTAAGTTTCTTAATTTTCCCAGCATCATGGCCAACAATCAGCATATCATTAACATATAGCAGGAGAATAATAAAATCATTATTTATAAATTTTTTCATAAACACAAAATGAACAGATGTGGTTCTATTATACCCTTGGCAAAGGAATCAACCTTCTTGTACCACTGTCTAGTTGTCTGTTTGAGTCCATATAAGCTTTTCCTAAGCTTGCACACTAGATTTTCTTTTCCCTTGATTTTGAAACCTTCTAGTTGCTCCATGTAAATTTCTTCTTCTAAATCATCATGAATAAATGTTTTTTTCATATCAAGTTGCTCAACTTCTAAATTCAAGTAGGTAACCAAACCAAGAACAACTCGGATAGAGGACATTTTCACTACAAGAGAAAATATTTCTTCAAAGTCAATACGTTTCTTCTGACTGAATCCTTTCACAACTAGTCGTGCCTTGTACCTTTATTGTGAGCTATTATTTTTAATCTTTAATTTGTAAACCCATTTATTCTTGAGAGCTTTTTTCTCTTTAGGCAACTTTACTAAGTCATAGGTGTGGTTCTCGAGTAAGGATCTCATCTCATCTTGCATAGCTTTAACCTACTCATTATTATGCTCATGTAGAATAGCTTTTTGATATGTTTCTGGCTCTCCCCCGTCAGTAAGCATAACATACTCATATGGAGGATATCTGGTAGATGATTATCGCTCTCTTGTGGATCTTCTCAATGGAATATCAACTGGTGGTAGAGGTGCTTATTCAGTTGGTTCAACATCATCAATTATAGGAGTATCATCACTAACATTCTCACCATGATCTTCTTGTTCATCTCCCCCATGATCATCATGAACTACAGGTGAAGGAACTGGACCCAAATTCTAAGGAATATAAATAGAGATTTTTGGCTTCTCAACATTTTCACCATTATCAAAAAACTAGTTTTTAAGAAACATAACATCTTTGCTTCTAATAATCTTCTTATTCACTCGATCCTATAATTTGTATCCAAACTCTTCATGACCATATCCCAAGAAGATACATGCTTTTGCTTCATCATCAAGCCTGAACCTCTCATCTTTGGGAATATAAACAAATACTTTACACCCAAAGACTCTCAAGTGATTATAACATACATCTTTTCTTTTCCACACTCTTTCTGGAACATCACCTTTTAGAGGAACTGATTGAGAAAGATTTATCAGGTCAACTGTAGTTTTCATAGCCTCCCCTCAAAATGACTTAGGTAACTTGGCACGGAAAAACATACACCTAATTCTTTCTTTAATGGTTTTGTTTATCCTTTCTGCCACACCGTTCTGCTGAGGAGTTTTAGGACCTATTTTCTCAAGCCTGATACCATGGAACCTGCAATAATTATCAAAAGGACCATTGTACTCACCACTAGTATCTGATCGAACACACTTTAGCTTTCTGCCAGTTTCTCTTTCAACACTAACATGAAACTCTTTGAAAACATTGAGAACCTAGACTTTAGATTTCAAAGCAAAAACTCACACTTTTCTAGATTGATCATCAATGGAAGGAACAAAATAAAGAGCACCTCCAAGAATTCTAGTTTGTATAGTACATACATTAGCATGAATCAAATCAATAACATCTGATTTATTGGATATCTAATAAGTCCTTAAATTATTGGATCTCATGGACGAGATCCAATAAGAGCCCATGAGAGATTATTGGATAGAGATCCACTAATCTAAAAGGCTTGGGTTATTGGATGCAGATCCAATACCCACTAGGGGAGGACCCATTAGGGTTTGACAGGGGACCTCTATAAATAGGAGGGATTCAGAGCCAATATAGGCTAGAGCCTTTGCTTGCCTCTCCTATTCTCCCCCCCCCTCTCTACCTCAAAGAAGGCTTGGAGTTTTGAGGAGCGTCGTCGCAGCCCTACTGTGTGGATCACCGCTAGAGTGTAGGATGCTTGACCTCCTTCACCCTCTCCTAAGGATCTACAAGGAAACAGGGATATATGATCTCCCTAGGTAACACAATATACTCTATACGCAGTGTTTCAGTTTCGCGGATTTTGTGCACCAATCTTCGTACGACGACGAACATCTCTTTGGGAATCGGGGATTTTGTTTTCTTGTTCTTCTGCTGCGCATGTGATGTCGCCCCCAAGATTTTCTAACAGTGGTATCAAAGCCAGGTTGTTCGTGCGAATGATTGGTTTTGAACTGCATATGTTATGTTTAGGAAAAAATTTTGACGTCAAAATCGTTTACGCAAAAGTGAGAAAGGACAGCAATAGTTGCTACCCTCGATCTGCATACATGCAGCGCAGCCGTAGGCAGGCAGCACAGGGGCTGCGTCTACAACAATCGGCCGACGGCCTGCTTGTAGCAGGCTTTTTCTGGCCCGGGGCAACCAGGCAAAAAAAGCAAGAAGAGGGCAACGACGCTTGCCGCCGCTGCTCCCGTGGGCGAACCCCCCCCCCCCGGGGACGCCCGGTGGGACACAGACACCGCCCATGGGCGTTGCCCCACGGGGCAAACCCCGGCCGGAGGCGACGGCACGCCCGTAGGGGCGCCAACCTGGCTGAGGGCAGCACCGCCTCCCGGGCGTTGCCCGCCAGCAAACTTTCGCGGGCTTCCACCTATTGGGCGCGCCCCTCCCGCCCGCCGCCTGAGCCCGCCGCCAACAGGGTGGCGGCGGCGGCAGTAGCAAAGGGGATTAGGGCATTAGGGTTTTCTAGGTAAAAGACAGTTTTGCTCCTCGAAATTTGAGAAATTCCTATTTCTGTCTCTTGTCTAAATTATGAAAATACCCCTATGAATTCATAATTTTCTTATATGTCCCTGATTTCATAAAATACTAATTAATTAAAAGGTTTAGTTGATTATTATTTTTTATAATTATCTAGTAGTCCTACATGATGATGATTATTTATACATGTGATGTATGATGTGTGGACGGATGATCATGGATCGTGTGATGTGTGTACTTGTGATTATTATTATTGAGGTCTACGAATCTCCATTATATTTCTCGTTTATTATCGGGCCTGCATGCTTATGATTAAGTTGTAATCACATGAGGAGGCGTAGCGGGAGCGTGGATGCGATAGCGGGACCTACGAGACCGACGATCGCGATACATGAAGATGCATCAAGATGTCGACAGTACCAACGAGGACGAGATGGACAACCACAGGGCATGGAGATGCACCGTTACATATATAGATCTTGATGTGAGTGATTAGGCCTACTGGCTCGGGCCTAATCACATTAGGTTGTGGTCCATGATCATCTGGTGTGATTGCTTATACACATACTAGATATATATATATTTGCATGCGATGTAGATATATATTAAATTTGTATATGTGTGACATGTCATATTAGGAGACCAAATCATAGAAATATCTCTCTCGATAATATTAAGTCGATAAACGTGAGGCAATTAGATTGACCCACGTGACCTTCCATCGTTATAAGTAGGAACCGATTCCCGGTATAGGTTGAGTTGGTCGAGTCCCTCGAGACTCACCTATATCGTGATTCGTTATCTTGCTTACGACATAGAGATGTCATCGGTGACCTGAGGGCATGATATGCTTGGTTGAGTCCCTCGAGGGTATATCATCAAATCAGACTCATCTTGTAACGAAGGTGTTGACTTAACCGAGCATCATGGTTGGTCGAGTCCCTCGAGACCATGGTGATTCGGAGGCCGAACAGGATGAGAATCACAAGGTGTTGTGATCGGCAAGAGTTGCCAACCTTTTAGGCTTAGTATGATTGGTCAAGTCCCTCGAGGTTACACTAAGACGCTGATTGGATCCTGATCCCCACTAGAAGTCTGTCGGAGACTTCTGTTTCATGTGCTGAGGGTGTCGCGTGACTCGTTAGTAAAATAGTGGGGGCATATTAAGATAGAAGTCCATATCTTGATAGTTTATTTCTTGCAAAATCTACATGTTATTCATTTCTACTGCATCTTTATTTTTAGAAAATGTCGTTTTCAAATCCCTTATGTGGCATGCTTGATGTCAACCGCCTCACTGGTCCAAATTATACGGATTGGCTCCGTAACTTGAGAATTGTTCTCATAGCGGAGAAAATTGGGTACGTCCTTGATACAGTGATGCCTACGCCCGAAGAAGGGGCAAGCGAGGATGAGATCGCTCGCTACGTGAAGTACATTGATGACTCCACTCTTGCTCAGTGCTATATGTTGGGCTCTATGACTCCTAAGTTACAGAGACAACATGAAAAGATGGATGCCAGATCCATTCTCCTACATACCCATAAATTGTTTGAGGAATAGGGAAGGACTCAGCGATATAAGATATCTAAGAGCCTCTTCCGCGCTAGGATGACTGAGGGGATATCGGTTCAGAACCATGTCCTAAAGATGATTGAGTGGATAGAGAAACTCACAGGTCTAGGAATGGTCCTAGAGGATAACTTGTGTGTGGATATTGTGCTTCAGTCCCTACTAGATTTTTTTTCACAGTTCATAATGAATTTTAATATGAACAAGCTTGAAGTGACTCTCCCAAAGCTCCTCAATATGTTGAGGGAGGTAGAGAGTACTATTAAGAATGAGAAGCCAGTTCTCTAAACTGGTGAGACCAGAAAGAAAAGGAAAGGAGAAAGGTCCCTTAAGAAGGGAAAGGGTAAGGGCAAACCAGGTAAAGCAAAGGTTGCTAAGAAAGACTTAGGAAAGGACAAAGGCCAGTGCTTCTACTATTGTAAAGATGGGCACTGGAAGAGGAACAAAAAAGAGTACCTTGCAGAAAGGGCGAAATAGAAGCTTGGAGAAGCTTTAGGTACATTCATGATCAATCTCCAATTGTCAGATTTTTGTGATAGTGCATTGGTATTGGATACCAGTATTGCTTATCACATCTATAATTTATTGTAAATTCTAGCAAAGCCGAGGGGAGATTGGCGAGAGGAATAGTGCATAAAGGTTTGTTTATGCTAGACACTACTCCACAATTCATGAATGTAAGTGTCTATGAGGAAATGAGATGAGGTGAACAGTATATACCTATGGCATTGTAGGCTAGGTCACATCCATGAGGGAATGATTCAAAAGTTGCTAAATGATGGATATCTAGATCCATTCGACCATGTGTCATATGCAACTTGTGAGCCTTGCCTTCGTGGAAAACTGATCAACTCTCTATTTAGTGGAACTGGAGAGAGAGCCACTGAGCTGTTGGTACTCATATACATAATGATATATATGGACCTATGTCAACTCATGCCATTGGTGGTTACTCCTACTTCATTACTTTTACTGATGATTTCTCAAGGTATGGATATGTGTACTTAATGAAGTACAAGTCCGAGGTCTTTGAGAAATTCAGAGAGTATAAGAATGAGGTGGAGAACTAGACTAGAAAGAGTATCAAAACACTTTGATCGGATCGAGGAGGTGAGTACTTAAGTACAGAGTTTACTCAGTTCCTTAAGGACCATGGGATATTATCCCAATGGACACCTCCTTATACACCTCAGCTCAATGGTGTCTTTGGAAGGAGGAATCGTACGCTATTAGATATGGTACAATCCATGATGAGTTTCGTAAACCTACCTATCTCATTTTGGGGATATGCCCTAGAGACCGCAGCTTACCTTCTGAACAGAGTTCTAACTAAGTCGGTAGTATCTACACCATATGAAATATGGAAAGGGAAGAAGCCTGATCTTAAGGTTGTTAAGATTTGGGGCTGCCCTGCCCACGTTAAAAGACACAACCCCGATAAGTTAGAATCGAGGACAAAGTGATGCAAATTTGTGGGATACCCCAAGGAAATTTGTGAGTATTATTTCTATCATCTCAAGGACCAAAAGGTCTTTGTAGCTAAGAGAGTAGTGTTCCTTGAGAAGGAACACATTCTTGGCGGAGAAAGTGGGAGCATGATAGAGTTGAGCAAGGTTGGAGAACCAAGCTCAAGCACCACTCTACAACCCGAGTCTGTTCAGGTACCTAATACACAAGTTTCAACTTTACGTAGGTCTGATAGAGTATCACATCCTCCTGAGAGATATGTGACATATATTAGAGGAGAGGATGTTGAGGATATTGATCCTCAGACCTACGAGGAGGCTATTATGAGTATAGACTCCAGGAAGTGGCAAGAAGTCATGAATTCTGAGATGGATTCTATGTACTCCAACAAGGTTTGGAACCTAGTTGATATGCCCGAAGGTATTGTACCCATCAGTTGCAAGTGGATCTTTAAGAAAAAGATCGAAGTAGATGGAAAGGTAGAGACCTATAAAGCAAGGCTAGTAGCTAAGGGGTATCGTCAAAGGCAAGGTGTTGACTATAACGAAACCTTCTCACCCGTAGCAATGCTAAATTCTATCATAATTCTATTAGCTATTGTAGCACACTATGATTATGAGATCTTGCAGATGGATGTGAAAACTGCATTCCTCATTGGGAACCTCAAGGAGGAGGCGTATATGATGCAACCTGAGGGATTCGTGTCCAAGAACTGCCCAGATAAGGTGTGTAGATTGCTTAGATCCATTTATGGACAAAAGCAAGCTTCCCGAAGTTGGAACATCAGATTTGATGAGGCAATCAGATCTTATGACTGCGTTAAGAACGAAGATGAGCCTTGTGTGTATAGGAAGGTAAGTAGGAGTGCTATCACCTTTTTGGTGTTATATGTGGATGACATCTTGATCATTAGGAATGACGTAGGAATTCTATCCACAGTAAAGGCTTGGTTATCTAGACACTTCTCCATGAAGGACTTAGGGGAAGCATCCCATATCTTGGGGATTAGAATCTATAGAGATAGATCCAAGAGGATACTTGGCTTGTCCCAATCTAGGTACATAAAAATCATTGTCAAAAGGTTTGACATGGAAAATTCCAAGAGAGGTCTCATACCGATGAGACATGGGATATCGCTTTCTACGAGTATGTCCCCAAAGACTCAAGAAGAAAGGGGGAACATGGATATGATACCTTATGCCTCAGCAATAGGGTCTATCATGTATGTCATGCTATGTACTAGGCCTGATATAGCGCATGCTCTGAGTGTCACGAGCAGGTATCAGGCAGATCCAGGCTTGGAGCACTATAAAGCAGTAAAGTGTATCCTTAAGTAGTTGTGAAGGACTAAGGATCTTTTACTAGTGTATGAAGGTAATAGTCTTAAGGTTGAAGGCTACACGGACTCAAGTTTTCAGTCTGATGTCGATAATAGCAAGTCAAATTTAGGGTATGTGTACACCTTGAATGGAGGAGCAATGTGTTGGAAGAGTTTTAAGCAAGATACTACTGCTAACTCGAACACAGAGGCGGAGTACATTACTGCATCAGATGCAGCAAAGGAGGGGGTCTGGGTGAAGAAGTTCATCACAGATTTGGGAGTCGTGCTAGGTAGCGAAGAGCCGATCTCCTTATATTGCGACAACAATAGGGCGATTACTTAAATAAGGGAACCCGGGTCTCATCAGAAGTGTTCTGAGGAGGTTCCAATTTATTAGAGAGATCATAACCCGAGGAGATGTAGCAGTGAAAAGAGTTCCATCCGAAGATAACATTGTAGATCTATTGACAAAGCCGTTATCTCAAATTGTCTTTGAGCGTCACAGGGGTCTGATGGGTATCAGACATATAGGTGATTGACTTTAGGTCAAGTGAGAGATTGTTAGTCATAGGTGCCCAGCAAGCCAATCACGTGAGTGATGACACGTGTGACTTGATACAAAATCTTTTTGCTTATTATATTTTGGCGTATATCACTTTATAACTATTGCATATGTGCATATATATATTGTGATGTCCTTGGATTTATGCAATGGGAATCGGATCATGATGAGATCACGATAATGAGATCGATTCACCTTTAAACATAGATCCTAAATAATCCCGGTCGCAAGTTACTCGAGAGGGACATCGCAATAACCGGACAGACTGGTATGCTGTATACCCATCCATATGATGGATGCAGCTGGTCTCATAGCTGCTCATGTATGGACACTAGGGATACAGTACAGATGCTCATTGGAGAATAAGTTCACTAATTGATCCGCTTACAAAATGTTGGATGGTTGATGATACCTTATTGTTAGACAGTGATTCTGTAGTCCTAGTGGTATATCTGGTTCTTTGACTTGAGACACCAAGGATGTCCTGTATGAGTTCTCCACTCTTTGATACCAGACTTATAGGTTTAGCTGTCCCAAATCTAGTACAGTTGGTCATTGGGAGTGGTAGTCGACCTTATGAGGGCTATTGAGTGTCGATAGAGGATCATCTACTCTCGGCGTCATGAGAGGAATATCTCATGTGTTCTTGCTCAGAAAAATCCCTGGCCAGGGTCATTCGGGTTGAGAGAGAAAGAGTTCTCCGGGAGAATCCGATTAGAGCAAGACTCGAGTAGAAATCGTATGGGTCTGACAGCACCATGCTCGATATACGGTCTCTGGGATATTAGATGGATGAGGGACTATAGGTACACGGTAACTAAGGAAAGATAGGTCCAATGATTGAATTCCCCTGTATCGTCTGGGGACTACTACGTAGTGGCCTAGTACGTCTGTAGTTGATGAGTCAAGTGAATTATTACAGAGATAATAATTCACTGAGTTAGAAGGAGTTCTAACAGGTATGACTCACGGCCAGCTCGATATTGGGCCTAGAGGGTCACACACATATGGTAGGCATTGTGATGAGTAGAGATTCGGATATGAGATATCCGACGGAGCCCTTGTCTTATTAGATGCAGATCCAATACCCACTAGGGGAGGTCCCATTAAGGTTTAACAAGGGACCTCTATAAATAGGAGGGATTCAGAGCCTGATAGGCTAGAGCCTTTGCTTGCCTCTCTTATTCTCCTCCCCCTCTCCACCTCAGAGCAGACCTGGAGTTTTGAGAAGCGTCGTCGCAGCCCTACTATGTGGATCACTGCTAGAGAGGAGGACGCTTGACCTCCTTCACCCTCTCCTAAGGATCTGTAAGGAAACAGGGATATACGATCCCCCTAGGTAACACAATATACTATATATGTAGTTTTTCAGTTTCACGGATTTTGCGCACCAATCTTCGCACGACGACAAACATCTCTTTGGGAATCGTGGATTTTGTTTTTTTGTTCTTCCGCTGCACATGTGATGTTGCTCCCAAGATTTCCTAACAATATCCATTTAAAGACCAATCTTGACTACAAGTTGGTGCTTAAGGATGGGAGACATGTGGCTAACTTGAGGTTGAATTTAATTTTAGTTGGAAGACTAGATGATGAATACTATGATAGCAGATTTTACAGAGGGCAATAAAAGCTCAGTAAGGGTTCTCTTGTTATAGCTAGTGGAAAGAAATGTCACACCTTATACAAGTTGCAGGCCAAAGCTTTTGGTGAGCAGTTAAATGCTACAGAGAAAGACTTCAGCATGGAGTTATGGCATTGGCAACTAGGACACATGAGCGAGAAGGGGTTGCAAGCTCTTTCTAAGAGAGAGGTATTGCCAGACCTCAAAGGTACACATCTGAACCCTTGTATTGATTATTTGGCTGGTAAAAAACACAGAGTTTCATTTGCTAGTCCTACTTTGACTAGAAAAATGCATTTCATAGACCGTGTTTATACAGATATATGTGGTCCTTTGAGGACAAAAACTCCTGGGGATCTTTTGATGTTCTTGGTATAAGTGGTGCACTTTATTTTGTCACTTTTCTAGATAATTTTTTCAGGAAAGTTTGGGCCTATGCTTTGAAGGCCAAAGATCAGGTGATTAATGTCTTCAAAGAGTTTCATGCTAGGGTTAAAAGGGAGACAGAAAGGCAATTGAAATGCATAAGATCAGATAATGGTGGTGAGTACACAGGATTATTTAATGATTGTTGCAGGTCACATAGGATACAACATGAGATGACAGTTCCTGGTACCCCTTAGTATAATGCAATTACAGAGAGGATGAACCACACCATCATGTAAAAGATTAGATATATGCTTTCACAAGCCAAGCTACCTAAAAGGTTTTGGGATGAGGCTTTGAGGACTACAGTTGATGTGATCAACTTATCACTATATATAGCCCTAGATGATGATATTGCAGAGCATGTATGGTCAGGGAAAGATGTTTCTTACAAGCATTTGAGAGTGTTTAGTTGTCGTGCATTTGCACATGTTCCAGATAATGAGAGGTCCAAGCTAGATGGTAAGACTAAAGAATATATTTTTCTTGGTTACTCACATGATCAGTTTGGTTACAGGCTTTAGGATCCAGAAGGTGTTCAGAAGCAAAGATATGGTCTTCTTTGAGGATCAAACCTTTGAGGATTTAAAGAAGGAGACATAAGCCAAGACTTCTATAGAAGGATTAGCAGATTATGACCTAGTTACTCCTCTAGTATATCAGGGTGATGGGGGAGATGTGCAAGAAGATGGTGTAGAGCCTGATGTTGATCTACCTGCAGGACATGTTGAGCAAGAAGAAGTTAGAGAGCAACTTCCCACAAAACCTCAGTTGAAAAGATCTTCTAGACAACGTCAACCTTCCAGAAGATACTTTACAGATGAGTATGTGATGCTTACAAATGTAGGTGAACCAGAGAGTTACTAGGAAGTAGTTGAAAGTGAGCAAAAAGAGAAGTAGTTAGTTGCTATACAGAAAGATATGGATGCTCTTAAGAAGAACCACACTTATGATTTGGTACTACTACCAAATAGAATGAAGACCTTATCAAAAGAAAGACAGGAGATATGCTGACAGCTGGTCGGCATGACATCACATTGAGGAGTCATGAGACAGCCTCCCTTATGGGCTGAAGTGGGAGGTTGTTGGGTTGGCAGCCTATAGATTTTGCCCATAGTGGGCTTGAATAGCCCACAACCCACCTCCTCACTTAACCTAACCCTAATTCATATTAGGGGGGTGTGGGTGGCTATGTTTTAAAGGCAGAAAGAGACATAAATAGGGTAGCAATGAGAGCACCAGAGGGGTGATCCTTGCAGTAGTAAAAAGGAGGATAAAAAAATAAAAATCTAAGGAGAAAGAAAGTTAAGAAAATAATGACAACATCGAGAGACTGTTATCAATCATCCAGTAGTGTTCACAACTCAGTTTAGATCAAATCTGCTAGTCATATGTGCCCAGCAAGCCAATCACGTGAGTGATGGCACGTGTGACTTGATACAGAATCTTTTTACTTATTATATTTTGGCGTATATCATTTTATAACTATTGCATATATACATACATATATATATATATATATATATATTGTGTTGTCATTGGATTTGTGCAATAGGAATCAGATCATGATAAGATCACAATAATGAGATCGATTCACCTTTAAACACATATCTTAAATAATCCCAGTCATAGGTTACTCGAGAGGGACATCGTGATAACCGGACAGACTGGTGTGCTGTATACCCATCCATATGATGGATGCAGTTGGTCTCATAGTTGCTCGTGTAGGGATACTAGGGATAGAGTACATGTGCTCATTGGATAATAAGTTCACTGATTGATCCGCTTACGGAATGCTGGATGGTTGATGATGCCTTATTGTCAGACAACGATTTCGTAGTCTTAGTGGTGTATCTGGTTCTTAGACTTGAGACACCAAGGATGTCCTGTATGAGTGCTCCACTCTTTGATACCAGACTTATAGGTTTGGCTGTCCCAAATCTAGTACAGTTGGTCATTGGGAGTAGTAGTCGACCTTATGAGGGCTATTGAGTGTCGATAGAGGATCATCCACTCTCGGCATCATGAGAGGAATATCCCATGTGTTCTTGCTTAGACAAATCCATGGTTAGAGTCATTCGAGTTGAGAGAGAAAGAGTTCTCCGAAAGAATCTGATTAGATTGAGACTCGAGTAGAAACCGTATGAGTTTGATAGCACCATGCTCGATATACGGTCTCTAGGATATTAGATGGATGAGGGACTATAGGTACACGGTAACTGAGGACAGACAGGTCCAATGGATTGGATTCCCCTGTATTGTTTGGGAACTACGGCGTAGTGGCCTAGTACGTCCGTAGTCGAGGAGTCATGTGAATTATTACAGAGATAATAATTCACTGAGTTAGAAGGAGTTTTGACATATTTGACTCACGGCCAGCTCAATATTGGGCCTAGAGGGTCACACACATATGGTAGGCATTGCGATTAGTAGAGGAGATATCCAATGGAGCCCTTGTCTTATTGGATATCCAATAAGCCCCTGAATTATTGGATCCCATGGACGAGATCCAATAATAGCCCATGAGAGATTATTGGATAGAGATCCACTAATCTAAAAGACTTGGATTATTGGATGCAGGTCCAATACACACTAGGCGAGCATCCATTAGGGTTTGACAAGGGATCTCTATAAATAGGATGGATTCAGAGCCTCATAGGCTAGAGCCTTTGCTTGCCTCTCCTATTCTCCTCCCCTTCTTCACCTCAGAGTAGGCCTGGAGTTTGGAGGAGCGTCGTCGCAGCCCTACTGTGTGGATCGCCACTAGAGAGGAGGACGCTTGACCTCCTTCACCCTCTCCTAAAGATCTGCAAGGAAACAAGGATATACGATCTCCCTAGGTAACACAATCTACTCTATACGCAGTTTTAAGTTTCGCAGATTTTGCGCACCAATCTTCGCACGACAACGAACATCTCTTTGGAATCGGGGATTTTATTTTCTTGTTCTTCCGCTGCACATGTGATGTCGCCCCCCAAGATTTCCCAACAGTGGTATCAGAGCTAGGTTGTTCGTGCGAATTATTGGTTTTGAACTGCGTGTGTTGTGTTTAAGAAAAACTTTTGACGTCAAAATCATTGACGAAAAAACGAGAAAGGGCAACAACAGTTGCTGCCCTTGATCTGCGTGTGTGCAACGCAGCCGCAGGCAGGCAGCACAGGGACTGCGTCTGCAGCAGCCGGCCGGCGGCCTGCTTGCAGCAGGCTTGCATCCGGCGGGGCTGGCAGCCCGTGGGCAGAGGCACCTGCGGCCACTTCCCCCGTGGGGTGAGGCGCCACAGGGCAGCGGCGCCTATCGCCACTACTCCCGCGGGCGAAACCCCCCCACAGGGGCAGCCGCCCGGTTGGACAGCCACCGCCTGCGGGCGTTGCCGCGCGGGCAAAACCGCCCGCGGAGGCGACGATGCTCGTAGGGGCGCCAAAATGCAGGGGCAGCACCGCCTGCGGGCGTTGCCCCGCCTACAGAACCGCCCGCGGGGGTGCCCACCTGCAGCGGCAGCGTCGCTAGCGGGCGTGCCGTCTGCAGGAGAGGGCAGTGCCCTCGCCCCGCCGCACAGTCCGCCGCCAGCAGGGTGGCGGCGGTGGCAGCAGCAAAGGGGAGTAGGGCATTAGGGTTTTCTGGGCAAAAGATAATTTTGCCCTCGGAATTTGAGAAATTCCAATTTCTGTCTTTTGTCCAAATTATGAGAATACCCCTATGAATTCTGAAATTTCCTATATGTCCCTGATATCATAAAATACTAATTAATTAAAAGGTTTAGTTGATTATTATTTTTTATCATTATCTAGTAGTCCTATATGATGATGATTATTTATACATGTGATGTATGATGTGTGGACGGATGATCATGGACCGTGTGATGTGTGTACTTGTGATTATTATTATTGAGGTCTGCGAGCCTCCATTATATTTCTCGTTTATTATCGGGTCTGCGTGCCTATGATTAAGTTGTAATCACATGAGGAGGCGTAGCGGGAGCGTGGATGCGATAGCGGGACCTACGAGACGGACGATCACGATGCATGAAGATGCATCAAGATATCGACAAAACCAACGAGGATGAGATGGATGACCATAGGGCATGGAGATGCACCGTTACATATATAGATCTTGATGTGAGTGATTAGGCCTACTGGCTTGGGCCTAATCACATTAGGTTGTTGTCCATGATCATTTGGTGTGATTGCTTATACACATACTAGATATGTATATATATTTGCATGCGATGTAGATATATATTAAATATGTATATGTGTGACATGTCATATTAGGAGACTAAATCATAGAAATATCTCTCTCGATAATATTAAGTCGGTAAACGTGAGGCAATTAGATTGACCCACGTGGCCTTCCATCGTTATAAGTAGGAACCTATTCCCGATGTAGGTTGAGTTGGTCGAGTCTCTCGAGACTCACCAATATTGCGATTCGCTATCTTGCTTATGACATAGAGATGCCACCGGTGACCTGAGGGCATGGTATGCTTAGTCGAGTCACTTGAGGGCATATCATCAAATCATACTCTTCTTGTAATGAAGTTGTTGACTTAACCGAGCATCATGGTTGGTCGAGTCCCTCGAGACCATGGTGATTCGGAGGCCGAATAGGACGGGAATCATAAGGAGTTGTGATTGGCAAGAGTTGCCTACCTTTTAGGCTTAGTGTGATTGGTCGAGTCCCTCGAGGTTACACTAAGACGCTGATTGGATCCTGATCCCCACTATAAGTCTGCCAGAGACTTCCGTTTCTTGTGCTGAGGGTGTCGTGTGACTCGTTAGTAAAATAGTGGGAGCATATTATGATAGAAGTCCATATCTTGATAGTTTATTTCTTATAAAATCTACATGTTATTCATTTCTGCTGCATCTTTATTTTTAGAAAATGTTACTTTCAAATCCCTTACATGGCATACTTGATGTCAACCACCTCACTGGTCCAAATCATACGGATTGGCTCCGTAACTTAAGAATTGTTCTTATGACGGAGAAAATCGTGTACGTCCTTGATACAATAATATCTACGCCCGAAGAAGGGGCAAGCGAGGATGAGATCACTCGCTACGTGAAGTACATTGATGACTCTACTATTAGGACTCTAGCTAGAAGAGTCCTAATTGAGAGGGACATTCATGTAAAACGTACCTAAGCCGACCCCTATTAAAGAGATGAAGAGGCCGACTAGGGTTAGGAGGTTGTTTCTTAGAGAAGAATAAGGAGTTGTAAAGGAATATGAGTCTTGAGTAGGAGTCCTATTAAGAGTTAGGGTTTAGAAGCCCTATAAATAGTTATGTATTCCTCCTCTTTTCATAAGCAATAGATGAATCTTTTCTGCAGCATTTGAGAAGCAACTTGGAGGGAGGAACCCCTATAGAGTTCCAAGGAGGCCGATCCCCTAAAGAGATCAACCCCAAGTTTAAAATCTGCAAGGGTTCTAACACCTGGTATCAGAGCAGCGTTCTTGGCATCTCGCTGTCCTTCCACAACCATCTATCAACCCTCTACAACCATCCAAAGCAATTCCCACAACTACTTAAAAGATTGTCGCCGAATTCCGCCATCATCTCCACCACCGCGGATCATCCTTTGATCTCCCCGTGAATTACAATAGGTTCTGGTTTCCTACCTTACTACTACTACAATTTAGTTATCCTTATTCAAAAATCCAAAAAAAAGAAAATTGTTCCTATATTGCTGCATAAATTTTTCATCACAAAGTTTTCATCTCTACGACGAAAGATACATTACAGAATTCCAACCACATAGCACCATCTGTTTGATCTTGCTACTATGCTTTTTCTATCCAAATTTCTATGAAACTTTTATGATAGCTTTGACACTTCATAACAGTGGATTTCCCTTTAGTTTCATTGAAAAATTCTCAATATAAACTACTGATCTTTTATGTCCAATCTGCTACACTTGAAAATCTATACTGCAGAAAATTTCAGCCGCATATTGTTGCCTTAACCCATCTATTTGCAATCTTTTTTGAATGAAATTTCTTATACACTTCATAGATTATCTTGGCTTCCATCTAAGATTGATCTATTAAGAAATTCATCTCTAAAATTGATTTTGTGTTGCTGCAATTTTTTGTCGTAAACCACTGAAATTTTTCGACGAGAATTCTGCAATTGTAACTTGCACCAATTTCTTTGCTGTTATACTACTGAAATTTTCTTGATTCAATTAGACATCCTTTCTGTCATATAAACTGTGATTTTGCTATCAATTCCCTCCTCAATTCTCTCAAGTTTTTGGTGGAAATTACGTTGAGAAACCGTTGTTTCTTTGACAACAATTCTACTCTTACAAGACAGCACATACTTGCTACAACTTCCACTTATTTCTATCAAACCTTTGCTACCATCTATCACAGATCCAAAACTTTCATCCACAACCCTAAAACTCCACTAAACCACACCCTCAAACTGCACCCAAAACAGCCACAAAACAAGCCTAGACCACAGCCTACATATACCAATCCACCAACCCTTTCGACCATCACCTCTCTCAACCTATACACGCCTTTAACCCGATAACAAAAGAGAGATCATAACATCATAGATTTGGAGGCATATACTATGGCATCTGAGGAGGCAATCAATACTAAATTCGAAGCCTTTGAGGCACGAATGGAGGATACGATTCGGACACTCTTTACTGAACTCAGATTGGGCCGACCACTAAGCCTGAAGAAATCACATCAAGGAGAGAGCTCTGCCCAATCGCACCAAGCCCGAAGAGATGACTTCCAAAAGAGGGGAGGTTCTATGATCGATCCCAACTATTCATGCATGAGGGTGGGCTTCACTAGATGGGAAGAAGGAGACCCGATTGGTTGGATTTCGCGTGCAGAGTGATATTTTTAGTACCACAAAACCGCGGACGCATCTATGGTAAAAATTACAGCTATACATCTTGAAGGGGATGCCATATAGTGGTTTGACTGGTTTGAACACACTTATGGAGTCCTTTCATGGCGACAATTCAAAGAAGGATTGCTGATCCGTGTTAGGACCCTTTTTCTGAGCTTTTAAATAATGTTTATTGAGTCTGTTTAGTCCAATTGTTTATTGAGTCGGTTTGGTTCAATTAGAGTCAAGTAGAGGTTTATTTAATATTTATTTATTATCAGAGTTCAAGTCTTGATGGACTCTGGGTGGAACTCTATAAATAGGGATATAATTGCTTCTTTTTAGAAATATATGAAAAATACTATTTTATCTTTTGAGAAACCCTAGGAGGCCGATCCCCTTGAAGTGATCAAGGAGGGCCGATCCCCTCGAAGTGATCAAGAAGGGCCGATCCCCTCGAAGCAATCAAGGAGGCCGATCCCCTCGAAGCGATCATTATCATCCCCATTTCTCCCCTTTCTTCGATGATAAGACTTTAGGGTCTTATCATTTGGTATCAGAGCGACGATAAGACTTTATGGTCTTATCATTTGGTATCAGAGCGACGATAAGACTTTAGGGTCTTATCATTTGGTATCAGAGCCTATGATAAGACTTTAGGATCTTATCATTTGGTATCAGAGCAGTGATCCTTGGCGTTCTCGCTGTAATAAAGCTATCAAAAAAAAAAAAGAAAGAAAGAAAGAGAGAAGAAGCAGCAGCAACCGCAGCCACGCACCCGCAGCAAGGACTCACCGCTGTTGCTCTCTGGCCAGCGCCCACCATCGCCCCGCTTCCCGACTGGCGACCACCACCGCTACCAGGAGACGATGCTGCCAGCGTCCCACTCCGCCGCAGCCCTGCTCCTCTTCTCTACCGCCGCTGCAGGGCAACTCCTTTTCCACCGTCGCCGCTGCTTCCCGGCCGATCGATCATCACTGCCTGCCTCCTAGCCGCAACCCTAGCCGTGCCCCCCCCTTGGGTCGCAGCTGCAGCCGTCGATTGCCGCAGCCCCTCATTGCAACGGTTGCAGAAACATAGTTCCTCTGTTGCCGCAGACCTCGTCGATCGTAACCGCGACTTGTTCCCAACCATGACACCGCCGACTCCTCCTTCTCCACCACTACCGCTGCTTCTTGCCCACACGATTGCAGCCGCAGCCGCCGGTTGCCGCAGCCCTCATTGCAACGGTTGCAGAAACAAAGCTTCCTTGATCTGCACCGTTGCTGCAACCCCCTTGCTCTGCATCTTTGCCGCTGCCGCCGGTTGCCACCATAGCAGCCTCAACCATGGCCACTTCAATGCCACCTCCCTCTTGTTCTTGTTCTACCTTCGCTGCTGCAGTTGTTGGTTGCCATCACCGCAGCCTTAACCCGGCTGCTCGACGATTGCTTCCTTGGGTCACAGTAGTCACAATCGTCGCCTTTCAGCCTCGGTGCTCTCATCTCACACAGTGACAAAAACACAGGGCAGCAACTCTTCCTCCATCGCAGCCACCGCAGTGGCGAGTCCTTGTAGGCGCTGCCCCCAACCACACCACTATCGCTGCCTCCCAACCCTCAGCAGTAGTGATTGCAATAAGCATTGTTGCCTCTCACCAGCGCCTCCTCCCGCAGTGTGACAGAAACAAAGCAACGCTACCTTCCATCCACGCCGTCGCAGCCATCGCAGCGGTGAGCCCTTGGCAGTGCTGCCCCAGCCGCACGCGACGACCGCAGCTACATCCCCGCATCCTCATAGTAACCCTTCATTCCCATAGTGTTGCCACCATCTGCATCACAACAGCAGCACCAAATAGGGCAGTGACTGATGCCCTTGACTGACACCAAAATAGGAGTTGAGATTATAGATTTGCAGTCTTACGCAATGGCCACTGATAACTCGGTGAAAGCACAAATGGAAGTATTGGAAATCAGAATTGAGAATCGACTGCAAGAAACACTTAATGATTTCAAAAAAAGCCTACTGGAGAGCCTCAGTAAATTTCAACAAAATGGGGACTCAAGTTCTACATTGCACAGATCTAAAAATACAGGAAAAAGGCCCCAAGATTATGACACAAACTACTTACACATGAAGGTGGAATTTCCGAGATGGAAAGATGGGGATCCGACTAGTTGGATCTCTAAGGCAGAAAATTTTTTCCGTTTTCATAGAACCCCAGAAGAATCCAAGGTAGAAGTGGCCTCAATCCAGCTCGAGGGAGATGCACTCCAGTGGTACGATTGGTATGAAACTTTTCACGGAGTTCCTTCGTGGGAGCAGTTCAAAAGAGGGCTTCTTGTTCGCTTTGGCCCATCCAAATATGAGAATGTTGATTGCCAGCTCGCCAAAATTTGTCAGACTTCTATAGTATTAGAATATCAGAGTAGGTTTGAAAGATTATCAAATCAAGCTAGAGATTGGTTGGATCGACAACTTCTGGATACATTTATTAAAGGGCTTATTCCAGAGATCCGGTATGAAGTTAAGGCTCATCAACCCCGTACTATAATAGCTGCTCTCTCATTTGCAAATCTACATGAGAAAAAAATTAGCAAGGGGTTTGTATTATGTTGAAAAATGGAGTATGGAGCACCAATTTAAACAACGACAACATATGATGATTGAGCCAATTGGAGAGGAACCGAAAGCAAAAGAGTTGGACTCCGATTATGAAGGTGTGGAAATTGATGAAGATATTGAAGTTATCACACATACACTGCATGCATTGGCTAGTTATGGTAACCCACAAACTATGAAAATTGGAGAAACTTTGAAGCATCAATCTGTCACTATTTTGATTGATACAGATAGCACTAATAATTTTATGGACAGGAAAGTTGCAGCCCAATTAGCCCACCACATTGAAGGCTATGATATATTCGAAGCTGATGGACGGATTTTAACTTATGATAGCAAAGGCCAGGAATTTCTTGCAATGATTACTACACTGAAAGATCGACCTATTGCTTATACTGTCAAAAAGTGGAGATCATACTTAATTGATCAATGGGTTGTGATGCGTTGCAGATAGCATATGACTGAAGTCCTAAAAGATAAGCTCCCCGAGATTGATGCTGCTCAGCCTTGAGGACAAGGCTGATCTGAAGAGGGAGGAACTGTTAGGACCCTTTTTCTAAGCTTTTAAATAATGTTTATTGAGTTCGTTTAGTCTAATTATTTATTGAGTCAGTTTGGTTCAGTTAGAGTCAAGTAGAGGTTTATTTAATATTTATTTATTATTAGAGTTCAAGTTTTGATGGACTCTGGGTGGAACTATATAAATAGGGATGTAATTGCTTCTTTTTAGAAATCTATGAAAAATACTATTTTATATTTTGAGAAACCCTAGGAGGCCGATCCCCTCGAAGTGATTAAGGAGGGCCGATCCCCTAGAAGTGATTAAGGAGGGATGATCCCCTCGAAGTAATCAAGGAGGGCCGATCCCCTCGAAGCGATCAAGGAGGCCGATCCCCTCGAAGCGATCATTATCAACCCCATTTCTCCCCTTTCTTCGATGATAAGACTTTAGGGTCTTATCATTTGATATTAGAGCCTATGATAAGACTTTAGGGTCTTATCAATCCGCTTTAGATCAACCGATTACGAGAATATTGACGGACAATTAACAATGATCCGACAAACCTCCACCATTCAGGAGTACCAAACCAGGTTTGAAAGATTATCTAATCAAACTCGTGATTGGTCTCAAAAATAGCTATTGACGACCTTCATTGAGGGCTTGAAGCCAGAGATCCGGGGAGAAGTTAAAACGCGACAACCGTACACGCTTATGGCAGCTATCTCTTTCGCACGACATCAAGAGGAGCGATTGAATCATAAAGCTTGGAGGACTAGAGTTGCTCCTCAACCAAAAATACTGAAGCCCTCAGCCCCCCCTACTATCGATCGAGTCCCTGCACCAAAGAAGTTGACAAGAGAAGAGCCTCGGGAGCAATATGCGAAGCAGTTATGTTGGCATTGCGACGAGCCGTGGAGTTACAAGCATTGCTATAGAAAAGGGAGACTTCTTTTGATTGAACTAGTAGAAGAAGAGGTCATTGAGCATTCAAAAGAGAGCCTTAAACATAACGAAAAAGATGCAGAAGAAGAGCCACAACCGACTGACGTTACAGTACACACACTAGCTGGCTACTCAAACCCGCAAACGATGAAAGGGAGACTTCTTATTATTGAACCAATAGAAGAAGAGGTCATTGAACATTTAGAAGAGAACCTTGAACATAAAGAAGATGCAGAAGAAGAGCCACAACCGACTGACGTTACAGTACACGCACTAGCCGGCTACTCAAACCCGCAAACGATGAAAGTTGGAGGCCTTCTCAAACAACAACTGATCACTGTTCTCATCGACACGGGCAGTACTACTAACTTCCTAAATAGTAAGCTTGCTGTTCGGATAGCATTACCTATTGAGAATCACTGCAGGTTTGATGTTAAGGTTACCGACGGACGGATTTTGAATTGTGATCGTAAGCGCCCGCAAGAGAAACTATTGCTACAGGACCAAGACATAATTACATATTTCTTCCTTCTCCCTCTTAATAATCATGAGGCCATGCTCAAAATTAAATGGTTGACGACATCATGTGATATTTCCTAGAATTTTATAAAACTAATTATGAAATTTTACAGTAAGGAGAAACAAGTGACATTGCACGGGAAACATGGGGGCGACATAACAACGATTTGCACACAACAAATGGAGAAGGTTTTGCATAAAGCATGCAGCGGCTTTTGCTAGTCATAGGTGCCCAGCAAGCCAATCACGTGAGTGATGGCACGTGTGACTTGATACAGAATCTTTTTGCTTATTATATTTTGGCGTATATCACTTTATAACTATTGCATAAATGCATATATATATTGTGATGTCCTTGGATTTGTGCAATGGGAATCGGATCGTGATGAGATCACGATAATGAGATCGATTCACCTTTAAACACATATCCTAAATAATCCCGGTCATAGGTTACTCGAGAGGGACATCGTGATAACCGGATAGACCGGTGTCTTTGTATACCGTCCATATGATGGATGCAGCTGGTCATCATAGTGCTTGTGTAGGGACACTAGGGATACAATCTGGTGCTCATTGGAGAATGAGTTTCACTGATTGATCCGCTTTACGGAATCTTTGGATGGTTGATGATGCCTTATTGTCGACAACAAATGATTCCGTAGTCCTAGTGGTGTATCTGGTCCTTAGACTTGAGACACCAAGGATGTCCCTGTATGAGTGCTCCACTCTTTGATACCGGACTTATAGGTTTGGCTGTCCCGGATCTAGTACAACTGGTCATTGGGAGTGGTAGTCGACCTTACGAGGGCTATTGAGTGTCGATAGAGGATCATCCACTCTCGGCATCATGAGAGAATATCCCATATGTTCGTGCTTTCGACAAATCCCTGGCCGGGTCATTCGGGTTGAGAGAAAAGAGTTCTCCCGGGAGAATCCGATTAGAGCGAGACTTCGGTAGAAACCGTATGGTCCGACAACACCATGCTTTCGATATCACGGTCTCTCGGGATATTAGATGGATGAGGGACTATAGGTACATGGTAACGAGGACGACAGTCCAATGGATTGGATTCCCCTATATCGTCTAGGGACTACTGGCGTAGTGGCCTAAGTACGTCCGTGAGTCGATGAGTCGAGTGAATTATTACAGAGATAATAATTCACCGAGTTAGAAAAGAGTTCTCGACAGTATGACTCACGGCCAGCTTCGATATTGGGCCTAGAGGGTCACACACATATGGTAGGCATTGCGATGAGTAGAGGTTCGGATATGAGATATCCGACGGAGCCCTTGTCTTATTGGATGCAGATCCAATACCCACTAGGGAAGGACCCATTAGGGTTTGACACGGGATCTCTATAAATAGGAGGGATTCACAGCCTCATAGTCTAGAGTCTTTGCTTGCCCATCCTATTCTCCTCTCCCTCTCCACCTTAGAGGCCTGGAGTTTTGAGGAGGGTCGTCGCTACCCTGCTGTGTGGATCACCGCTAGAGAGGAGGACGCTTGACCTCCTTCACCCTCTCCTAAGGATCTGCAAGGAAACAGGGGATATCTGATCTCCCTAGGTAACACAATCTCTATATCGCAGTTTTTGTGTTTTCTGCGGATTTTTTGCGCACCAATCTTCATACGACGACGAAACATCTTTTTTTTGGGAATCGGGGATTTTTGTTTTCTTGTTCTTCCACTGCAAGATATGATGTCGCCCCCGTGATTTCCCAAACAATGGTATCGAGCCAGGTTGTTCGTCGCGAATGATTGGTTTTGAACTGCGTGTGTTGTGTGTTTAGGAAGAATATTGACGTCAAAATCGTTGACGCAAAAGCGAGGAAGGGCAGCAACAGTTGCTGCCCTCGATCTCGTCGTCGCAACGTAGCGAAGCCGGCAGGCGGCAACATGCCGTGATGCAGCGGCCGACCGGACGGTCCGCTTGCAACAGACTTTCGGCCGGCCGGGGCTAGCAGCCCAGCGGAGAGAAGCTGACGCCGACCCCACGAGGAGAGGCGCCTCGCGGCGCGACCCGCCAGGGAGAGGCGCCCATGAAGGCGCGCCAGCCGCGCCTGAGGCCTGCCGCTGCCGAAAAAAGCGGCGCCGCCGCCGCTAGAAGCGGCGACGCGTGGCGCTTTGCCGCCGCTTGCTGCTCCCATGGGCGAAACCCCCCCATTGCGGGCCGCCCGGCGGTCAAGACCGCCCTGCGGGGCAGCGGCGCCCACCCCCATGGCCGGCATCGCCGCCACGGGCATGCCGCCCCTAGGCGAGGGCGATGACCTCGCCCGCCGCCCTGAAAAACCGCCCGGCGGTGGTGGCGGCGGCGTAAGCAGCGAAAGGGCATTAGGTTTTTTTGGGAAAAGACAATTTTGCCCCTGAGAATTTGAGAAATTCTAGTTTCTGTCTTTTGTCCAAATTACGAAAATACCCTTAGGAATTGAGAAATTCCCTACATGTCCCTGATTTCAGAAAATATTAATTAATTAAAAGGTTTAGTTGATTATTATTTTTATTATTATCTAGTAGTCCTACATGATGATGATTATTTATACATGTGATGTATGATGTGTGGACGGATGATCATGGACCGTGTGATGTGTGTATTTGTGATTAATATTATTGAGGTCTGCGAACCTCCATTATATTTCTCGTTTATTATCGGGCCTGCGTGCCTATGATTAAGTTGTAATCACATGAGGAGGCGCAGCGGGAGCGTGGATGCGATAGCGGGACCCACGAGACGGACGATCGTGATGCATGAAGATGCATCAAGATGTCGACGGAACCGACGAGGACGAGATGGACGATCACAGGGCATGGAGATGCACCGTTGCACACATAGATCTTGATGTGAGTGATTAGGCCTACTGGCTCGGGCCTAATCATATTAGGTTGTGGTCCATGATCATCTGATGTGATTGCTTATTCACATACTAGATATGTATATATATTTGCATGCGATGTAGATATATATTAAATATGTATATGTGTGACATGTCATATTAGGAGACCAATTTATAGAAACGTCTCTCGATAATATTAAGTCGGTAAACGTGAGGCAATTAGATTGACCCACGTGGCCTTCCATCGTTATGAGTAGGAACCGATTCCCGGTGTAGGTTGAGTTGGTCGAGTCCCTCGAGACTCACCTATATCGCAATTCGCTATCTTGCTTACGACATAGAGATGTCACCGGTGACTTGAGGACATGGTATGCTTGGTCGAGTCCCTCGAGGGTATATCATCAAATCAGACTCATCTTGTAACGAAGGTGTTGACTTAACCGAGCATCATGGTTGGTCGAGTCCCTCGAGGCCATGGTGATTCGGAGGCCGAACAGGACGGGAATCACAAGGAGTTGTGATCGGCAAGAGTTGCCTACCTTTTAGGCTTAGTGTGATTGGTCGAGTCCCTCGAGGTTACACTAAGATGCTGATTGAATCCTGATCCCCACTAGAAGTCTGCTGGAGACTTCCGTTTCACGTGCTGAGGGTGTCGCGTGACTCGTTAGTAAAATAGTGGGAGCATATTAAGATAGAAGTCCATATCTTGATAGTTTATTTCTTGCAAAATCTGCATGTTATTCATTTCTGCTACATCTTTATTTTCAAAAAATGTCGCTTTCAAATCCCTTACGTGGCATACTTGATGTCAACCGCCTTACTGGTCCAAATTATACGGATTGGCTCCGTAACTTGAGAATTGTTCTCACAGCGGAGAAAAATCGTATGCGCCCTTGATCTGATGATGCCTATGCCCGAAGAAGGGGCAAGCGAGGATGAGATCGATCGCCATTACGTGAAGTACATTGATGACTCCACTCTTGCTCGTGTGCTATATGTTGGGCTCTATGACTCCAGAGTTACAGAGACAACATGAAAAGATGGATGCTAGATCCATTCTCCTACATGTCCGAAAATTGTTTGAGGAACAGGGAAGGACTCAACGATATGAGATATCCAAGAGCCTTTTCCGTGCTAGGATGACTGAGGGGACACCGGTTCAGAACCATGTCCTAAAGATGATTGAGTGGATAGAGAAACTCACAGGTCTAGGAATGGTCCTAGAGGATAACTTGTGTGTGGACATTGTGCTTCAGTCCCTACCAGATTCCTTTTCACAGTTCAAAATGAATTTTAATATGAACAAGCTTGAGGTGACTCTCCCAGAGCTCCTCAATATGTTGAGGGAGGCAGAGAGTACTATTAAGAAAGAGAAGCCAATTCTCTACACTGGTGAGACTAGAAAGAAAAGGAAAGCAGAAAGGTCCCTTAAGAAGGGAAAGGGCAAGGGCAAACAAGGTAAAGAAAAGGTTGCTAAGAAAGACCCAGCAAAGGACAAAGGCCAGTGCTTCCACTGTGGTAAAGATGGGCATTGGAAGAGAAACTGCAAAGAGTACCTTGCAGAAAGGGCGAAACAAAAGCTTGATGAAGCTTCAGGTGCATTCATGATGAGTCTCCATTTGTCAGACTCTTATGATAACACATGGGTATTGGATACCGGTAGTGCTTATCATATATGCAATTCGTTGCAGTTCTGGCAAGGCCTAGGAGACTACAGAGAGGCGAGATGGACCTCAAGATGGGTAATGGAGCAAAAGTTGCTGTATTAACTATTGGCGAGGTCGCCCTACATCTGCCTAGTGGAGCTTTTATTGCATTAGATGCATGTTATTTTGTTCCTTCTATTATCAAAAACATTATCTCCATTTCATGTTTAACAGTTAGTGGATATAAATTTATTTTTGAGAACAATGGTTGTTTGATATTATTAGATGATAAGATCATCACGAAAGGAACATTGCATAATGGTTTATTTATGTTAGACACCACTCCACATATCATGAATGTAAATATGTCCAAAAGGAAACAAGATGAGTTGAACAGTGCATACCTATGGCATTGTAGGCTAGGTCACATCCATGAAAGAAGGATTCAAAAGTTGCTAAATGATGGATATCTAGATCCATTCGACTATGTGTCATATGCGACTTATGAGCCTTGCATTTGTGGAAAACTGACCAAATCTCCATTTAGTAGAATTGGAGAGAGAGTCAATGAGTTGTTGGAACTCATACATAGTGATGTATGTGGACCCATGTCAACTCATGCCATTGGAGGTTACTTCTACTTCATTACATTTACTGATGATTTCTCAAGGTATGGATATGTGTACTTAATGAAGTACAAGTCTGAGGCCTTTGAGAAATTCAGAGAGTATAAGAATGAGGTGGAGAACTAGACTGGAAAGAGTATCAAACCTCTTCGATCAGATCGAGGAGGTGAATACTTAAGTACAGAGTTTACTTAGTTCCTCAAGGACCATGGGATATTATCCCAATGGACACCTCCTTATACACCTCAGCTCAATGGTGTCTCTGAAAGGAGAAATCGTACATTATTAGATATGGTACGGTCCATGATGAGTTTCGCTGACCTACCCATCTCATTCTAGGGATATGCCCTAGAAACCGCAGTTTACCTTCTAAACAGAGGTCCAACTAAGTCGGTAGTGTCTACACCATATGAGATATGGAAAGGGAAGAAGCCTGATCTTAAGGTTGTTAAGATCTGGGGCTGCCCTGCCCATGTTAGAAGACACAACCCCGATAAGTTAGAATCAAGGATAGAGCGATGCAAATTTGTGGGATACCCCAAGGAAACTTGTGGGTATTATTTCTATCATCTCGAGGACCAAAAGGTCTTTGTAGCTAAGAGAGCAGTGTTCCTTGAGAAGGAACACATTCTTGACGGAGATAGTGGGAGAATGATAGAATTGAGCGAGGTTGGAGAACCAAGCTCAAGCACCACTCTGACCCCAGTCCATTTCAGGTACCTAATACACAAGTATCAACTTTACTTGCAGTCCGATA
This sequence comes from Musa schizocarpa, assembly GCA_900464855.2. Taxonomy (NCBI): domain Eukaryota; kingdom Viridiplantae; phylum Streptophyta; class Magnoliopsida; order Zingiberales; family Musaceae; genus Musa; species Musa schizocarpa. The sequence continues at coordinate 43,501,995 of LS990922.1, read as the reverse complement.
GAGTATCCCATCCTCCCGAGAGATATGTGGGACATATTAGAGCAGAGGGATGTAGAGGATATTGATCCTCGGACCTCTGAGGAGGCTATTATGAGTATAGACTCCGAAGTGGAAAAAAGCCATGAATTACGAGATGGATTCTATGTACTCCAATAAGGTTTGGAACCTAGTTGATGCTTGAAAGGTATTGTACCCATCGGTTGCAAGTGGATCTTTAAGAAAAAATGATGGAGTAGATGGAAAGGTAGAGACCTATAAAGCAAGGCTAGTGGCTAAGGGGTATCGTCAAAAGCAAGGTGTTGACTCTGACGAAACTTTCTCACCAGTAGCAATGCTAAAATCCATCAAATTCTATTGGCTATTGCAGCACACTATGATTATGAGATCCGGCGATGGATGTGAAAACCGCATTCCTTAACGGGAACCTCGAGGAGGAGGAGGTGTATATGATGCAACCTTGAGGGATTCGTGTCCAAGAACTGCCCGAGATAAGGTGTGTAGGATGCTTAGATCCATTTATGGACTAAAAGCAAGCTTCCCAAAGTTGGAACATAAGATTTGATGAGGCAATCAGATCTTATGACTTAGATAAGAACGAAGATGAGCCTTGTGTATACAGAAAGGTAAGTGGGGCGCCATCACCTTTTTTGGTGTTATATGTGGATGACATCCTCATCATTGGGAATGACATAGGAATGCTATCCACAATAAAAGGCTTGGTTATCTAGACACTTCTCCATAAAAAGACTTAGGGGAAGCATCTTATATCTTGGGGATTAGAATCTATAAAGATAGATCCAAGAGGATGCTTGGCTTGTCCCATCCAGTACATAGAAACTATTGTCAAAAGGTTTGGCATGGAAAATTCCAAGAGAGGTCTCATACCAATGAGACATGGGTTATCGCTTTCTCTGAATATGTCCCCAAAGACTCCAGGAAGAAAGGGCGAACATGGATATGATACCTTATGCCTCAGCAATAGGGTCTATCATGTATGCCATGCTATGTACTAGGCCCTAGATATATATAGCATGCTCTGAGTGTCATGAGCAGATATCAGCGGATCTAGGCTTGGAGCACTTGGAAAGCAATAAAGTGTATCCTTAAGTACTTGAGAAGGACTAAGGATCTTTTACTAGTATATGGAGGTAATAGCCTTAAGGTTGAAGGCTCTGCCGACTCAAGTTTTCAGTCCGATGTCGATGATAGCAAGTCGAATTCGGGTATGTGTACACCTTGAATGGAGGAGCAAAGCAGTGTCTTTGAAGAGTTCCAAGCAAGATACCACCTGACTTGACTTCGACCACAAAGGCGAGTACATTGCTGCATCGATGCAGCAAAGGAGGGAGTCCGGGTGAAGAAGTTCATCACAGATTTGGGAGTCGATCTGAGATAGCGACAAGTCGACTTCCTTATATTGCGATAACTATGGGGTGATTTACTCAAATAAGGGAACTTCGGTCTCATCGAAGTGTTCGAGGAGGTTCCAGCTTATAAGAGAGATCGTGACCCGAGGAGATGTAGTAGTGGAAAGAGTTCCATCCGAAGATAACATTGCAGATCCATTGACAAAGCCGTTGTCTCATTTTGTCTTTGAGCGTCACAGGGGTCTGATGGGGATCAGACACATAGGTGATTGGCTTTAGGTCAAGTGGGAGATTGCTAGTCATAGGTGCCCAGCAAGCCAATCACGTGAGTGATGGCACGTGTGACTTGATACAGAATCTTTTTTGCTTATTATATTTTGGCGTATATCACTTTATAACTATTGCATAAATGCATATATATATATTGTGATGTCCTTGGATTTGTGCAATGGGAATCGGATCGTGATGAGATCACGATAATGAGATCGATTCACCTTTAAACACATATCCTAAATAATCCCGGTCATAGGTTACTTTCGAGAGGGACATCGTGATAACCGGATAGACTGGTGTGTGTATACCGTCCATATGATGGATGCAAATGGTCTCATAGCTGCTTGTGTAGGGACACTAGGGATACGATGATGAGTGCTCATTGGAGAATGAGTTCACTGATTGATCCGCTTACGGAATGCTTTGGATGGTTGATGATGCCTTATTGTGTCGACAAATGATTCCGTAGTCCTAGTGGTGTATCTGGTCCTTAGACTTGAGACACCAAGGATGTCCTGTATGAGTGCTCCACTCTTTGATACCGAACTTATAGGTTTGGCTGTCCCCATCTAGTACACAATTTGGTCATTGGGAGTGGTAGTCGACCTTACGAGGGCTATTGAGTGTCGATAGAGGATCATCCACTCTCTGGCGTCATGAGAGGAATATCCCATGTGTTCTTGCTCGCACAAATCCCCCTGGCCGGGGTCATTCGGGTTGAGAGAAAAAGAGTTCTCCTGAGAATCCGATTAGAGCGAGACTTCGAGTAGAAACCGTATGGGTCCGACAACACACCATGCTCGATATATACGGTCTCGGGATATTAGATGGATGAGGGACTATAGGTACATGGTAATCGAGGACGAGCAGGTCCAATGGATTGGATTCCCCTATATCGTCTGGGACTACTGGCGTAGTGGCCTAAATACGTCCGTGAGTCGATGAGTCGAGTGAATTATTACAGAGATAATAATTCACCGAAGTTAGAAGGAGTTCTCGACAGGTATGACTCACGGCCAGCTCGATATTGGGCCTAGAGGGTCACACATATATGGTAGGCATTGCGATGAGTAGAGGTTCGGATATGAGATATCCGACGGAGCCCTTGTCTTATTGGATGCAGATCCAATACCTACTAGGGAAGGACCCATTAGGGTTTGACACGGGATCTCTATAAATAGGAGGGATTCACAGCCTCATAGGCTAGAGTCTTTGCTTGCCCATCCTATTCTCCTCTCCCTCTCCACCTTAGAGGCCTGGAGTTTTGAGGAGGGTCGTCGCTACCCTGCTGTGTGGATCACCGCTAGAGAGGAGGACGCTTGACCTCCTTCACCCTCTCCTGAGGATCTGCAAGGAAACAGGGATATACGATCTCCCTAGGTAACACAATCTCTATACGCAGTTTTGTGTTTTGCGGATTTTTGCGCACCAATCTTCGCATGACGACGAACATCTTTTTGGGAATCGGGGATTTTTGTTTTCTTGTTCTTCCGCTGCGTATATGATGTCGCCCCCCGCTGATTTCCCAACAGCTTTTTGGTACAACTTGAGCAGCAAACTAAGGGAGAGTCAATAGAATTTGAAGATCCAAATCTACTTCCTTTGTTTGCTGAATTTTCAAATATATTTGATGAACCGCGCAACCTACCTCTTACCCGTCGGCATGATCATTGTATAATGATCCTTCCAGGAAAATCTTCAGCAAATGCTCAGCCATATTAGTATCCACATCTTCAGAAGGATGAAATAGAAAAGATTGTAAAAGAGATGCTCGAAACAGGAGTTATTCGGCCAAGTTGCAACCTCTACTCTTCACCGGTGCTACTTGTACGCAAGGACGGAACAAGACGAATATGTGTTGATTACCGAGCTCTCAATGGCATAACCATCAAGGACAAATACCTTATTCCAATAGTAGATAAATTGCTAGATGAAAGGGAGCACAAATCTTCACAAAGCTGGACCTTTGATCCGGGTATCATCAAATATGAGCGTGCGAAGAAGATATATCGAAAACCATCTTTTGAACACACAACAACCACTATGAATTTTTGCTTTCTTCAACAGAAGGTGGAATATCTTGGGCATATCATATTAGAGGAAGGTGTGGTAGTGGACCCCTTCAAAATTGGAGCAATGCAAAACTAGCCGACCCCGAGAAACATAAAATTGCTACATGGTTTTCTGGGTTTAACAGGCTACTACCGCAAGTTCATGAAAAACTATGGAAAGATCAATGCACCTCTTACTTCCTTACTGGAAAAAGATTTCTTCCAATGGTTAGACAGAGCCTCCGCTTCTTTCGACAAACTTAAGGCAGCCATGATGACGACGCCGGTGTTAACACTACCAGATTTCAACCGACCCTTCATTATTGAGGTCAACGCATTTGAAGTCGGAATTGGAGCCATTCTCATGCAAGATGATTGACCACTTGCATACACTAGCAAGATATTATCTCCCTCCCATCAAAATAAGTCAATATATGATAAGGAGATGCTCGCCATTGTGCACGCAGCAACGAGGTGGAGACCCTACTTGATTGGTCGACGATTTCAAATTAAAATCGACCATAAAAGCCTCAAGTACTTTTTGGAGCGAAAGATATCATTCCCCTGAGCAGCAAAAATGGGTAACAAAACTTCTTGGATTTGATTATGAAATAACTTACAAAAAGGGGAAAGAGAATATTCTTACATATACGCTTTCGCAGCTACCTGAGCAAGCTGAAGTTTCGGTCGTTTCACTTCCGACCAGCGATTTCCTTGAGGATATTAAGATGGAATGGCAGGAAGATTCAGAGACTAGTAAGATTATAAAAAATTTAGAGGAAGCACCAAGCTCCGTGGCTCATTACAATTGGGACTCAAAAAAATTACACTATAAGGGACACATTGTGCTTATGATAAATTCTACTTGCATCTTCACGAGCAGGACAAAGTTATTCTATATGCAGGGTACTAAATTGAAAAGGAGTATGGCATATCACCCACAAATCGACGGCCAAACAGAAGTTATAAATTAGTGCTTGAAGACAACCCAAAGCCAACCGCTAAATATGACTATCCAAGGAGAACTCCAGACCCAGCCAAGTACCATTATTGATCGACGGATCGTGACTCGACGATGACAACCCACTACTAAAGTGCTAATACAGTGGATGAACCTACCAACAGAAGATGCCACTTGGGAGAACTATGACGACTTGAAGATCAAATTCCCAAAATTCATGAATTGTCAACCTCGAGGACAAGGTTGATTTGAAGAGAGCGGGTCTGTTAGAACTCTAGCTAGGAGAGTCCTAATTGAGAGGGACATTCATGTAAAACCTACCTAAGTCGACCCCTATTAAAGAGGTGAAGAGGCTGGCTAGGGTTAGGAGGTTGTTTCTTAGAGAAGAATAAGGAGTTGTAAAGGAATAGGAGTCTTGAGTAGGAGTCCTATTAGGAGTTGGTTAGAAGTAGGAGTCTTGAGTAGGAGTCATATTAGGAGTTAGAGTTTAGAAGCCCTATAAATAGTCATGTATTCCTCCTCTTTTCATAAGCAATAGATGAATCTTTTATGCAGCCTTTGAGCAACAACTTGGAGAGAGGAACCCCTATAGAGTTCCAAGGAGGCCGATCCCCTAAAGAGATCAACCCCAAGTTTAGAATCTGCAAGGGTTTGAGAGCACCATGTTCGATAACGGTCTTTGGGATATTAGATGGATGAGGGACTATATGTACATGGTAACTGAGGATAGACAGGTCCAATGGATTGGATTCCCCTGTATCGTCTGGGGACTAGGCATAGTGGCCTAGTACGTCCGTAGTCGATGAGTCGAGTGAATTATTACAGAAATAATAATTCACTGAGTTATAAGGAGTTCTGACAGATTTGACTCACGGCCAGCTCGATATTGGGCCTAGAGGGTCACACACATATGGTAGGCATTGCGATGAGTAGAGGAGATATCCAACGGAGCCCTTGTCTTATTGGATATCCAATAAGCCCCTGAATTATTAGATCTCATGGACGAGATCCAATAATAGCCCATGAGAGATTATTGGATAGAGATCCACTAATCTAAAAGGCTTGGGTTATTGAATGCAGATTCAATACCCATTAGACGAGGATCCATTAGGGTTTAACATGGGACATCTATAAATAGGAGGGATTCAGAGCCTCATAAGCTAGAGCCTTTGCTTGCCTCTCCTATTCTCTTCCCCTTCTCCACCTCAGAGCAGGCCTGGAGTTTTGAGGAGCGTCATCGCAGCCCTACTGTGTGGATCACCGCTAAAGAGGAGAACGCTTGATCTCCTTCACCCTCTCCTAAAGATCTGTAAGGAAACAGAGATATACGATCTCCCTAGGTAACACAATCTACTCTATACGCAGTTTTAAGTTTCGCGGATTTTGCGCACCAATCTTCGCACGACAACGAACATCTCTTTGGGAATCGGAGATTTTGTTTTCTTGTTCTTCCGCTGCGCATTTGATGTCGCCCTCAAGATTTTCCAACAAAATCTACATTAGATTCTTACTGTGATTACTTAGGGAGGATTTAGAATATTGAGTACAGTGATGTGATCCTTGTATCCCAGTTATTCTCTTGTGATTATTGCTAGGGTTTTGGACAAGAGATTGAGATTTGTATATTCATTATTATTATAGTGGATTATTTCTAGTTTACCCTGTGGTTTTTATCCTTCGTATTGAAGAAATTTTTCACGTATATCTTGGTGTTCCATTTAATTATGGTTTCATTTAATTCCGCTATTGTGTGTTATGACCTACTAGTATTTATTCATATACAAAAGTTATTTCTCTTTATATCCCATCATTCTATTCGATAAATAACAAACACTCTTAGTAATGATCTTCTGATCAGATCTAAATGGTGCTCGGCAACTGCTTCTCCCTCTCCCTCTTTCGGGAACCCAAGCAGTTTAGCGATAGTGTATCCGAACTCTTTCTCTGCCTCATCGAGCAGCATCCGTAACAGTGGGTCAACTGGTTGACGCACTTGGTGCTGACCCTCCTCACTGACTCCTTGAAGACGCAACCTCAATACTCTCCTCACTGCAAGAACTGCAGATCTCTCACAGATCTACAACAAGAACTACAGATCTCCGGCAAGAACTACAGGACTGCGTCTAAATATTCCCACCGTCAAAGGCTCCTCTCCACTTCCCCTCAGTGCAGCATTCCTCTTTGGGCCCCGTCTGCACTACAACAGTGCCCCAAGTGTGGACTTTGGTGAAGTTGCACCGAGGTGAGTGCAGCTTCGCCACGTCCTGCACAACACCCTTTGGAAGAGATCGAGCAGTCAGGTGGGCGGTGTACTCGAACTCCTTCTCCGCCTCGCCCCCCTTCCTCCCTCTCCCCCGGACCGACTGCCACATCTTTCCCCGTCGCTTGTTCTGCACCAAGCAGCTACCTCTCCTCCTCCTGTGATCATTCCCTGGTACTGTACTACGGCGGAGCGACTCCTCACAAGCACCGCTCGACTCTTCATCTCGTCGCGAGGCTTCACTACAACCAGTAACATGATACACAGAAGGCTTCACATCTTCCTTCCATTTCTTCATTCGCCAACAGAACGGACCTGCTCCTCCAGGCAACACACTCAGCAGAACAGATCTGCTCACCCAAACGCCCTCTAGAGATCGTGGCCTCTATGGTGGCTTCAACAATAGCATCAATACCTGCAGCAATAAACTTCCTTCAAGACCTGCTCCTTTGATAAAGATCTCGGCTCTAAAGATCTGAGACCTCCTAAAGGGTCAAAGACGAAGATATGTCGTCCGCCAATGATGCCACCTGCTGTAGCCATCTTGTCACACGTAGTGACCACTCACACCAAAGCACATCAAGGTGTCGCAGCTCCAGGAGAGACCTGCTTCGACCTCATGTGACGCTAATCTGCATTGGTGCCTTCTTCCTCCCTAATCGTTGGAGCAACCGCGCCCAAGAAGAAACATGGTCCACTGCACCTCATCGCAGCCATCTTCGACTCTCTTTCTATAGCTGTTGACTCTCATACTCCTACAAATATATTCTTAAAATATCTTCATCATCTATCTTCTGATGCTCCAATTATTATTCTCATAGAATATCATAGCACTTAAGGCCTTCTCACCATTAATGTTGTAACACTCGTTACCTTCAAAATATCCAAAGACGGTAACTATGCATCTTAGTGTACATAATTTTCTAATCTCTTATTTGGCTATAATTTACTAGGCTATATCTGTTATCCACCAGCAATGATCAATATCTCAAGAGACCCTAGTTTGATACCAAATCCAGCCCATAAATTATGGCTATGCTAAGATCGTCTCATCCTCCAAGCTATTCGTGTACAACTACTATAGAAGCTTGGCATAAGTTGCAAACCACCTTGGCAAATCACTCATATACTCGCATGTTCGGTTTTCTATTCAATCTAATAAAAATGAAACAAGAGGGAAGTACTATTGTTAATTATCTATAACATATCAAAGTTATCATCGATGACTTGACTTTGATAAGTCATTCACTTAGTGATGAAGAAGTCCTAGTTCATACCTTGAATGACTTGACTTTGATAAGTCATTCACTTAGTGATAAAGAAGTCCTAGTTCATACCTTGAATGATCTAAAAGATGAGTACAAAGAATTAACAATAGTACTTCAAGCATGTGACTCACCAATATCATTCGAAGAACTCTATAAGAAATTGAGTGACTATAAGATGTATTTAAAGCATAAGGATAAATTGCTCGGACCAACCATCATAACTCAAGTCAGTCAAAAACCTAAGAGGAAGAGCAACCAATACAATAAGAATGTCAACAAAGGTCTGGCTAAGTTGTCTCCTGACCCTATGGGTCTCCAACAAACCCTACCTCATCCATGTCATTAGTTTCCCCTTATATTAAATGCACCTTATATTAAATAAAACCTCTTTTCTGTTTCTCAATTCTGCAAACAAAACAATACCCCAATTGAGTTCTTTGTCGACTCTTTTCTTGTCAACGATTTGAGCATAGGGGCATCCTTAGTCCAAGGCCAGAACAAAAACAACATTTATAAGAGGTCGTCAACTTCACAAATAACTCAGCCTATCGTTCACTCTTCAGCTGCAACTCTAGTTGATGTGTGACATTAATGTCTTGGTCACCCCTCCTCCTTTATTAAGCAAAAATTACTCTCTTGTTATTCTCTTCCTACGTTTAATACTACTAATCATAGGTGCCCAACAAGCCAATCACGTGAGTGATGGCACATGTGACTTGACATGGAATCATTTTACTTATTATATTTTGGTATTTATCACTTTATATTGACCATTGCATATATGCATGTAGATATTGTGATGTCCTTAGATTTGTGCAATAGGAATCAGATCGTGATGAGATCACAATAATGAGACCGATTCATCTTTAAACACAGATCCTAAATAATCCCAATCATAGGTTACTCAAGAGAGACATCGAGATAACCGGACAGACTGGTGTGCTATATACCTGTTCATATGATAGATGCAACTGATCTCATAGTTGCTCGTATAGGGACACTAGGGATACAATACAAGTACCCATTGGAAAATGAGTTCACTGATTGATCCGCTTACGAAATGCTGGATGGTTGATGATGCCTTATTGTTAGACAGCGATTTCGTAATCCCAGCAGCTTAGACTTGAGATACCAAAGATATCCTGTATGAGTGCTCCATTCTTTAATACTGAACTTATAGGTTTGGATGTCCCAGATCTAGTACAACCGATCATTGGGAGTGACAATCGACCTTACGAGGGCTATTGAGTATCAATAGAGGATCATCCACTCTTGGCGTCATGAGAGGAATATCCCATGTGTTCTTGCTCAGACAAATCCCTAGCCAGGGTCATTCGGGTTGAGAGAGAAAGAGTTCTCCGAAAGAATTCGATTAGAACAAGACTCGAGTAGAAATCATATGGGTCTGACAGCACCATGCTCGATATACGGTCTTTGGGATATTAGATGGATGAGGGACTATAAGTACACAGTAACTGAAGATAGATAGGTTCAATGGATGAGTTCTGACAAGTATGACTCACGACCAGCTCGATATTGGGCCTAGAGAGTCGCACACATATGGTAAGCATTGCGATGAGTAGATGTTCAAAAATGAGATATCCCCCGAAACCCTTGTCTTATTGGATATCCAATAAGTCCCTGAATTATTGGATCCTATGGATGAGATCCAATAAGAGCCCATAAGAGATTATTAGACAGAGATCCACTAATCTAAGAGGCTTGGGTAATTGGATACAAATCCAATACCCAATAGGGGAGGATCCATTAGGGTTTGACAAGGGACCTCTATAAATAGGAAGGATTCAGTGGTTTATAGGCAAGAGTCTTTGCTTGTCTCTTCTATTCTCCTCCCCCTCTCCACCTCAGGTCTGGAGTTTTGAGGAGTGTCGTTGCAGCCCTGCTGTGTGGATCACCACTAGAGAGGAAGACGCTTGATCTCCTTCACCCTCTCCTAGATATCTGCAAGGAAATAGGGATATACGATCTCCCTAAGTAACATAATTTATTCTATACAGTTTGTTTCGTAGATTTTTGCGTACCAATCTTCGCACGACGATGAACATCTCTTTGGGAATAGGGGATTTTATTTTTTATTCTTTCGTTGGGCATGTGATGTCACCCCGAAGATTTCCCAACAAATACTAGTAGCATTATAACTCATTATGATACTTGTTATAACAATAAAAGTCATAGACTACATTTTGGAACATTCTCCATATCTTATTCTAAACCATTTGAATTATTTCTACCGATGTTTGGAGCCCCACCCCAACCCTTTCTTTTGATAAGTTCATATTTTATGTCATTTTTTAGATTGTTGACTAAGTACATATGGTTACATCCTTTTTACTATAAATCTAAAGTTTTAACAATCTTTACTAATTTTAGAAAGTTGATCGAGAATTTTTTTAGTTTTCTATTAAAATAGTTTACTTTGATGGTGGAAGCGAATATTAAGTCCTCACATCCTGCCTCACAACTTGTGATATACAACACCTCAAGTCACCCCCCCCCATACTCCCCAATTAGTTAGCTCTGCTGAATGCAAGCATTGACATATAGTGAAATTGGTCTTATACTTCTACATCAAGCATCTATGCCACTAACTTTTTGGTCAGTAGCATTTCAAACTAGAGTCTATCTCATTAATCGTATGCTTACTCCAGTCCTCCAATACTAATCACTATTTGAAAAATTATTCCACAAGCTCCAAACCTTCAAAAACTCAAAATCTTTCGTTGTCAATATTATATATGACTACGTCTTTATGCCTCACATAAGCTAACACCATGATCTAAGTCTTGCATTTTTATATGATAGTCTCTTGAATATAACACTTTCCGATACTATAAACCCCAAACTCAAAAAGTATTTATATCACGTCACATTATTTTTGTGGAGTATTGTTTTCCTTTTCAAAATCATGAGTATCCTACCATACAAGTTACTTCGATAAACATACATCACTAGAGTATTTTTTCGATCCCATCCCACCAACCTCCAACAAAACCGTCCAATCCTTACCCTCATGATCAACACACTCCTCCAATTCAACAGCACCTCACTCCCTCTATTATTTGTCCACTCTCTACTTCATATGTTTCCCCTATTGATGAAGTAATACTCTCGACAACATCACCATTGGCTTTATCTTCTCCTAGACCTTGTGATATTAAAGTGTCATAGACTAGCCCAACTAGTGTCACTAACTCATCATCGGCTATACTGACAACATAACCTACCACTTTTATAGCCCTTAGACATCTAATGGTAATATGCTCCAAAAGTGATATTTTTAAACCATATCAAGTCCTTGACCTACATGCTACAACAAACTCATCTCCTGAGGTTAGTGAACTTATCACAATTACTCAAGCTCAAATATCTCCTTTGGCGTAAAGCCATGTGTAAAGAATATGATGCTTTTCTTCATAACTTTATAAGGACCCTAGTACCCTTTCATCACACACAAAACTATCATCAGATGTTAATGGGTCTTTCTAATTAAATGAAACCTAAATGGATTCGTTGCTAGATATAAAGCATGTCTAATAACCAAAGGGTTTCATCAACGACCTAGTGTTAACTTCACAGAGGTATTCAGTCTCATTGTTAAATCCACAATAATCTGGCTTATCCTGAGTTTGACCATATCAAAAGACTAGCACATATGACAACTAGATGTTAACAATGCCTTTTTACAAGGAACTCTAACTGAATATGTCTTCATATAGCAACCTCTTGGCTTTGTTCATCCACAATATCCGAGACATGTTTACAAACTACAAAAAGCTATTTATGGACTTTGTCATGCTCCAAGAGCTTAGTATACTAAACTTGGCTTGTTTTTGACATCAATAAGCTTCATCAACTCCAAGTCTAATACCTCATTATTCCTATGATAATAAAATAGAAATACAATAATCTTCTAGTGTATATTGATGATATTATTGTCATACACAATAATCCTTTGGAGATTCAAGCATTCTTAAAGTAATTAGCTGATCGATTCTCCCTCAAAGATTTAGGAATCTTGAGTTACTTTCTAGGAGTAGAAGCAACATTCACATCTTTAGGTCTACTCTTATAAAAAAAAAAGTATATTCAAGATTTATTATCAAAGACAAACATACAGGATGCAAAAGATGTTACAGTTCCCCTCTCTACTAGTGAATTACTTAAATTATATGATGAAAATCCTATTATAGACTCTACTCAATACCGACAAATACTTGACTCATTATAGTACTTGGCTCTCACCGATATCTCATTTGTAGTCAATAAATTATCACAATTTATGCATCAGTCATCTACTACGTATTGGTCTGCAATCAAACGAATTCTACGATGTCTTAAGGGGATCCTCAATCATAGCCTTTTTCTCTGCAAACACGCCCTGCTTCATCTCCATACCTTTGTTGAGGATGATTGGGCAGGGAACTTTGATGATAAAATATCTATGTCTAGGTATATTATTTTTCTTAGAGCTAATCCAATCAATTGGAGTTCTAAGAAGAAAAATATAGTCACATGATCGACAATTGAAGCTGAATACCATACCATCGCCACTACTGCTACGAAACTCAACATCAACTCTACCTTTTCTCATACAATATATTGTGATAATATTGGAGCTACCTACCCATGTGCCAATCCAATATTCCATTCACATATGAAATACATTATCATCAACTTCCACTTCGTGTGAGATCAAGTTGTCATACATCAATTACATGTTTCTCATGTACATACGACTGACCAACTAATAGACTTACTTACACAGTCTTTCGCCCGTAAACTATTATTGTTCCATTGAAACTATTTTTGTTGCATTGGTTCAAGATTGACATCCTTAATAGGAGTTTAATTTTGTAAGATAGTAGAAAAGATTTCCTCAACTGCATGAGGAAATCTCACTAAACAATTGAGGAAAATCTTCTCTTTCCAGATTTATAAATAAGACATTATATTCCACCATTTTAATATGTGATTTTATCATTACAATTCAACTTATCACTATGTGGGAAACCGAAAGGAAGACACAAATAGAAGAAAAAAAGTACAAAAAGGGGGAAAAAATGGTGGGTTTTTGTTGGTGTGTTATAAGGAAAAATAATGAGAGAAAAGAATGGAAGAGAAAAAATATGTTTTTGTTGGTGTGTTATAAGGAAAAATAAAAAATAATGAGAGAAAAGAATGGAAGAGAAAAAATATATCAAAATCTAAAGAGGATATACAACCCTTTATGTGGGAAAAAACCGAAGGAAGATACCAGCGAGGAGAGAAAAAGTGTAAAGAAAAAGGAAGAAAAAGGTGGGTTCTTGTTGGTGCGTTATAAGGAGAAACAAAAATGAGTAAGAGAAAAGAATGGAAGCAGAAAAAAAAATCAAAATGTAAAAATGATATGCAACCAATTATGCGGGGGAAAACCAAAGAAAGACAGCAATCAGGAGAAAAATAAAGTGCAAAAAAAAAAAGGTGGGTTGGTGATCCTGTGGCTTGTTTGAAATGGTACCCCCTATCATTTCAAGACCCAATCAATATTTTGTCTTAACAACTCTATGTAATCGGGGAAAGTTGATATTTGACTTCCCTCATGCAGCCTCTCACCATATTTTGCTTTGCACATTCAGATACATAGCAAATCACAAATTAACTTTGTTTTGTGTACACTAATATGAACCGAAAGGTGATGGATGATACTGAACACACACACACAAAAAAAAAAGATAATTTCCATTATTTTTTGAAAAAAAAAGCCTTAATGCAATGACTTTTTCTTTCAGTTTGTGCTTCCATGCATCTCATGATGCATGATTGTTTGTTCCAACAGGGACGAAAAAAATATTTAGGGAAGTGATAAATTTTCCGGTGAAGTTTAATGGCCTCTCTTTGACAAAATCTCTATTTATTGCATTTTTACACCGAAAAGAGTTCATCAAAGTTATACAGTGTATACAACACGGCTTATTCTAGAAACAAATAACAGTTTTGCGAAATAAATAAAATCAAAATTGATGCCATTAATTGCTATTATGTGGTTTTGTAGTTTAAACCAAAAAGGCCAGGAACAAAAATCATCTGGGAATGGTAAAACAAAGAGAACATTGATATGGTTCAACTGAGTGTAAGCAACCACCGCCCACAAAGACCATATCAGTACACAAGTGGAACTTGCTATTGCTGAACCTATGCTGACATATACTCCGTGCACAGCTTATGTAAGTGCAAATAGCAAAGTATAAGGATCAAAACAATTCAATTCAACCAACTCTCTAGTTCTGAATGGCAACTATCAACTGAGTTGGTCTATTTCAAAGAAATATATGAGGATCAAATGTGAATCCGAGAAGATCAAATCCTAGAGGTGGATTATTTTGGATTTTTATCTCTCAAGTTTAGTGGATAAACAAATTGATTAATTAAGAATTGAGAAAATGTACACTAGAGAATCATGACTCTTGCTTGTGGAAAACCAAGAGATGATCCTAACTCATCAAACAATTCACATAATACCAACAATCTGATCAAAGATTACCATGTTTCTTATTTTCATGAAAACACAGTAGGCTGGAAAGAAGAATTTAGGAATAACATGTTGGTGATGATGCGTGCTTGAGCAAGGGTAGGAACTTATTGTTGAATGTCTGCAATGGCAGCAAGATACATGAGATTTCTTTGAAGCTTAGCTTGATTCCTGTAGTAGAATAAGGAATACAGCAGTTCTCAGAATATGATTTACATATGTGCACATAATAATTTTTTTCTCAAATCTATAAGGAATAGATTTACGTTATGAAAATTTAACAAGTTTTATATAAAATGAATACAAAGAAAGTTTATAAAGAAGATTAGGATCCCACATTCAGAAAATAAATGAGATTGAGAATTCGAGATCAGTACAGAGGACCAAGATTTGACGTATAATAAATTAAACCATATAAAATGAAGACATCACCGGAAATATATACTAGAAAGTGTCTATCGATTGAGAAAAAAATGAAATTTGTAAAAAGACCTTATAATACTCCTTGAGCTCCATATTATGACTACTACTTGATAACTTTTTTTTTTTGTTGTTGTTGTATAAATGTATGACACTGTAATCTTAATAATAAGAAAAATAATAGCAAAATGCACCTTTGTTTGTACCTACTGTAAATGAACCATAAATTAATCGAACTTTAGAAGTATTTAATTCATCATGAAAAGAAAGTAACTAAGCATAAAAAGTAACATCACAAGAACCATATAAGACTGTTTCATAATTTTCGGTGGCATTCACACCTCTGTCCATGTCATACCCAAGGGATGTAAGTATTGATCTGAATCATATGATTGTATTTTACATGTATCGCAGTGAACATCTCTGTTGCATATTACCAAGGTTTTGGACTTACTCAGCACATTCGTCAGCTTTCCCTGCATTTTGATTGTCCAGAATAGCCAAAATCAACTGCTTATTCTCATCCAAATACTGCAGAACAAAGAGGCAAATAGAAAATCAAGATTTAGATGGCATTTCATGCCACAAATTCAACAGCAAACTGTACAGTTCGTGGCCTTCTTTTGTCATTGAGCTATCTTGAGTTGTCATAAGCATGGCTTGTTAAGCATCGATAATAAGAAAAGTTGCTTGAGTTAGATAAATTAAATTATGGTAGGGACATATATGCATTGCAGATAATTAAACACTCGTTTAAAATTGTATAGAAAACATTGTGTATAAGCATACAAGCATGTGTTTGTACAATGTAATAAGATACATCTGGGGAAAGTCCATTTATGCAGCCTTACATTATACTTTTCAAGCATGATATATACACATCCATGATAGATCTGCCGATACGATATAATTATTTACATTTTACTATAATTATACACCATAATTTGTTGCCTGATGGCTATGTAAAGCTCAAGACATGCATTTTGTAATACATGCATTTATGCATTACATTTCAACAATGTGTATGGGTGGTAGGTTCATTCATTTGATATCCATTATAAATCATGGAAGATAAAACTTTGTGATAATGGTGTGGCTACTGTTCGGGATGGAGGAGCAAGGAAAAAAATAAAATACTATTATAGTATTAAAAACAGGAGGATTGACAAGAACACTTACAAGATATTTCCAAGTGCACGCACTCTCTATATACCTTGTTTTATGAACTATGGTCCTATTTATAGGATCTAGTGATAACTACCCTATAACTACTAGATCATGATTGAGGTAGTTATTGAAATCACCTTGTAACTACTAGATCATGATAACTACCTAAATAACTATGAATCAAATCTTAACACTCCCCCTTGATTCATAGTTGCATACATCGATTTGCGACATGAAATAAATATACTTTTGAACTGGAAGCGACTTAGTGAAGATATCCGCAACTTTTTCATATGTTCCACAATACTTCATTGTTATGGCTCCACTTGCTATAAGATCTTGGATGAAATGATAGCGCATCTCTATATGCTTCGTTCTTATATGAAATGTTAGTTTCTTCGTCATTACAATTGTGGCTTTATTGTCACAAAATATTTCCGTTGCTTCTTTTTGTTCTTGATAAAGATCTTCAAGAAGTCTTCTAAACAATATTGCTTGATAAGCTATTGATGTTGCGGCTACATATTCTGTTTCCGATGTCGATAACGTAGTTGTTGCTTGCTTTTTAGAACTCCAAGATATAGCTCTCGATCTGAGGCTAAAAACATTGCCTGAAGTACTCTTTCGATCATCTAAAGCTCCTGCCCAATGACTATCAGTGAAACTAGATAATTTATAATTAAAATTATGAGAATACCAAATACCATAATCTATAGTTCCAGCAATATAACGCAGAATTTTTTTAACGGCTCCAAGATGATGTTTGCTTGGGCTATGAATAAACCTGGATACTACACCAACAGAAAATGTAATATCTGGTCGAGTATGAGTTAGATAAATCAAACCTCCAACTAAACTTCTGTAGTATCTTGCATTTGTCAGACTTGTACCTCTTCAAGTTTCAATTTCTCATTTACATTCATGGGTGTTGCTGCAGCTTTGCAATTAATCATGTTAGATTTTTTGAGTAGATCCATTACATACTTTCTTTATGAAATAAAAATTATATTTGATCCTTGTTTCACTTCCAACCCAAGAAAATAGTGTAGTAGACCTAGATCTTGTTGCTGTGAGTATCATTTTGCTACAAGTCATGCCTTAAGTTTTTGGATACTTCCATCTGCATTAAACTTTATTTTGAACACTCATTTTAACCCAATAGATTTCTTTTCTTTCGGTAGATCCATTAGCTCCCAAGTTTCATTCTTCTCAATTGACTTGATTTCCTCCTTCATTGCTTTTCTTCATTCCTCTTTTTCAACTGCTTCCTCAAACGTTGTTGGATCTGAAATAAACAAAGCAAATGTTGAGTCATAAATTTCTGTTAGTGATCTGAAATTTCTTGGAGGGGTTTCATATGAGGAATCAGAATTTGAACTGCTATTGGGTGAGGTTGACGATGAACTTGTTGGAGCAGAATCCGTCATTTTATTCTGCAGAGTATCTAGTTCTGCTGGAATCTGTATTTGTGTTCCATCTTTATTTGTCTCCCAATTCCAACTTGCCCTTTCATCAAACATAACATTTATGTTAATAATAACTTTGCCACTAATAGGGTTATATAATCGATATGCTTTCGATTGTAAGGAATAACCAATTAAGATTCATTTTTCAAATTTTTCATCAAGCTTGTGATGATTTTGTGAATTCACCAAAGCATAACAATACAACCAAAAATTCTTAAATGTCTAACACTTAGTTTCATACCATACCAAGCCTCAAAAGGAGTTTGATTTACAACAGCCTTTGTTGATAAAATATTCAATAAATAAACTGCTATTGCAATTGCTTCTGCCCAAAACTGATTTGGAATTTGTTTTTATTTAAACAAACTTCTTACTATTTCAATGACAGTCCGATTCTTACGCTCAGTTACACCATTTTGCTTCGGTGTATATGGTGCTGTCAATTCTCTATGAATACCATTTTCTTCACAAAAAGAATTAAAACTCATTAGATAAAAATTCACCACCTCTATCTATCTGAAGTGTCTTTATATATCTACCACTTTGCCTTTCTACAAGTGTCTTGAATTTTCAAAAATTATCAAATGTTTCAAATTTCAGTTTTAAAAAATATACCCAATTCATGCGGCTATACCATTTCAACTCATGTGGCTATAGTCATCAGTAAACAATAAAAAATATTGACTTTCACCAAATGATTTTATATTCATAGATCCACATAAGTCAACATGAATTAATTCAAGACAATTAGATGCTCTCCATGCTTTTCTAATAGGAAATATTTTTTTACTTTGTTTGCCATAAATGCATCCTTCACATACATCAAGTGTATTAATTTTAGGCAATCCGAAAACCATTTCTTTTTTACTTAACAACCTTAAACCATTAATGTTAAGGTGTCTATATCTTAAATGTCATAAACTAGACTTATTATTTTGAGTTGCGGCAAGCGCATGCATTTCAATATTTGACACATCAAGTGGAAATATCTTGTTTTGCGTCATGCAAACATTTACTATAATCAAAATAGAATTTTTATCTTTAATAGTGCATGAACCATCATCAAATATTACTGAATATCCACCATCTATCAATTGTCCAACACTCAACAAGTTATGTGATAAAGTAGGAACAAAGAAAATATTATCAAGGTATTTTACCTTCCCTTTGTCTTCACCTCAATTGTTCCTTTCCCTTCCACTTGGATTTGCTTGCTATCTCCAAGTCTAACTTTCAACTTGTGAGTTTCATCAATATCTCTAAATATTGATTTTATACTTGATATATGATTAGAACATCCACTATTTATAAATCAAATATCATTTGAGATATCATGAACTTGTGAATGAGTCATAAACAACTTACTATTTTTTTCATTTTCCTCTACATAGCTTATTTGCTTTTCTCTTTTCTAGCAATCTGCCTTCATGTGACCAAATTTTTTATAATAGTGATATTGAATTCCACTCTTATAATTTCTTTGATCATAATTTGATTGTCTTTGTTCATCATGCCCATCAAAGTGTCCTCTTCCTCTTCCTCTTCCTCTTCCTCTTCCTCTTCCATTTCCTCTACCACGAAATCCTCCTCTACCATGTCCTCTTCCTGTTGATTTTTTATCTTTTTTTGAAGTAGAAGACTCCCCCTTAACCTGAAATGTTTTTTTTTCACTTTTTTCAAGTGACCTATTCAACCTTACTTCATGTTCTTGCATCAAATGAATATGTAAATAAATTTTTTGACTCCTCAATTACAGCAACAACATGATTAAATTTTGAAGTTAAACTTCTCAAAACTTTTGCAATAATTATATGATCAGGAAGATGTTCACCATAAGATTTCATTTGACTAACAATTTCAGTCACTCGAGAAAGAAAATCTTGTACCGATTCATTACTTTTCATGAACAAAATTTCAAACTCACGACGAAGGGTTTGAATTTTTATCATAATCACCCTTGATGAGCCTTGAAATTCATTTTGAAGTATTAACCAAGCTTGCTTTGAGGTTGTCGCTGCTGCAATTCTTGAGAAGATTGTCTTATGTACAGCATGTTGAATGAAAAACAATGCCTTTGAGTCTTTCTTTCTATTCTCCCTCAGCCTGATTTCATCATATGGATCCGCATATCCATTCTCTATTAAGTCCCAAAGATCTTGAGACTTGAATAGTGTCTTCATCTTGATACTCTAAAATTCATAGCATTTACCCGAGAAGATGGAGATAAGGGGTTGAGACATGAAATTACCATTGAAAACTATAATACCTAGTTCAGATTAAAACTAGGATCTGATATTACAAATGTTAGGGATAGAGGAGCAAGGAAAAAAACAGAATACTATTATAGTATTAAAAACAGGAGGATTGACAAGAATACTTACAAGATATTTCCAAGTGAACACACTCTTTATATACCTTGCTTCATGAACTATAGTCCTATTTATAGGACCTAGTGATAACCATCCTATAACTACTAGATCATGATTGAGATAGTTATTGAAACCACCCTATAACTACTAGATTATGATTGAGGTAGTTATTAAAATCACCCTATAACTACTAGATCATGATAACTACCTAGATAACTATGAATCAAATCTCAACAGCTACAAGTCAAATTATTCTATGGGATGATATATACATCTTAATTTCCATCATCTCGCTCATCCATATTAATAAAATTCCTTACCATAAGAATAAAACTTAGACTTCTGATAAGACCCTAGGGTTTTATCATAGAAGAAAGAAGGGAAAATGGATGATCACTTTGAGGGGATCGGTGATCATTGTGAGGGGATCAACCTCCTAGGTTAGTCAAAAGACTGAATATTATTTCATTGTCTACCAAAAAGAAATGGTTACATCACTATTTATAGAGTTCCACATAGAGTCCACCAGGACTTGGACTCTTAATAATAAATAAATATTAAATAAACCTCTATCCAACTCTCTAACTGAACTAAACAAACTCAATAAACATTATTCAAAAGCTCAGAAAATAAAAATGATCCTAATAATTCCTTCATCTTCAAATCAGCCTTATCCTCAAAGCTTAGCAGCATCAAACTCGGGGAGTTTCTCTTTCAGCACTTCAATCAAAAGGTATTTGCGGCGCATCACAACCCGTTAATCAAGTAAGTACAATCTCCACTTCTTGATAGTGTAAGCAATAGGTTAGCCTTTTGTTATTGCAGTCTTCTAAAAAACCCTCTCCATCCGATGGCTAGTGGCAGTTGTGACCTTACTTCCACGTCTTCCCTTTAGGATCATCTGCTTTCCATTAATAAATAACTTCATGATTAGTTTAGAAAAATTTCACGAAATATCACCTAGGATTGATAGCTATTCAATTCTGAGTACCACTTTGAAGTCTTCCAAGGGTAGCAAAAAGAAGTCCATAAGCAACCCTTGGTCTTGCAAAGTCAGTTTAATTTTTGAGCACTTGCTATCATAGCTTAAAATCTGTCAATCGGCGACTTTTATTTTGAATTTATTACCGCCTAAACGTAGTTTTGCGTCTAAATGCAGTTTTACGTCTAAACGCAGTTTTGCGTCTAAACGCAGTTTTGCGTCTAAACGCAGTTTTACGTCTAAACGTAGTTTTGCGTCTAAACGTAGTTTTGCGTCTAAATGCTATTTTACGTCTAAACGCAGTTTTACGTCTAAACGCAGTTTTGCGTCTAAACGATGTTTTACGTCTAAACGCAGTTTTACGTCAAAGCGTAATTTTACGTCTAAACGCAGTTTTGAACTTTGAAAAGCGTTTTATGAATACGTAGAAGGCAATTTGCAGTAATGGAATCAAAACGTAAGCGTAAACTGCAGCGTAAAGATCGTACGAAGACACCGATTTACGTCTGAATGCAGATTCGGAAAGATCAGAGTTTAGAGACTCGTTCGTAAAAGCGCAGAGGGCAGTAGCTATGTAGGAGGTTTGCAGTAATGATAAAGTGCTCAAGTAAAAGCAAACCAGAGATTTAGAGTGGTTCGGTCAGTCTTGACCTACTCCACTTTTGGCTTCCTCCTCCGACGAGGTCACCGACGTCAACTAGCTGCCTTCCTTCAATGGGCGAAGGCCAACTGCCCTTTTACAGTTTCTCTCCTTTTGACGGGCTCAGGAGACAACCCTTACAGATCCTTTCTCACCTCTCTTTACAACTCAAGACTTGAAGAACAGAAAGAGGAGAACTTTAGGACTTTACACAAATTTAAGCTCTTAGAATCACTGAAAAGATCAAGAATTCGGTGTGGATCTGTTTATTTTCAGTGCTGAATGGGTGGGGTATTTATAGGCCCCAACCCAATTCAAATTTGGAGCTCAAAACGATCAAATCGATCAAATCCCGGAATTCCGGGATTAGGCGGTTGCACCTCTTGACTGGAGAGGTTGCACCGCCTGGCAGAGCTCGGAGACTGAGCCCAGGCGGTTGCACCTCTCTGTCAGGGGCGGTTGCACCGCCTGAGTCTGGCTCGAAGACTGGGCCCCAGGCGGTGCCACCTCTTGACTGAGGCGGTTGCACCTCTCTGCCTGCGCTCGAAGACCGAGCTCAGGCGGTGCTACCTCTCTGTCAGGGAGGTTGCACCGCCCAGTCTAGCTCGAAGACTAAGCTCTGGGCGGTTGCACCTCCTGGCTGGGGCGGTTGCACCGCCCAGTCTCGCTGGGAGACACAGCCCTGGCGGTTGCACCTCCTGGCCTAGGCGGTTGCACCTCCTGGCCTAGGCGGTTGCACCGCCTGGTGCAATCAGGGTCCGAATGGTTAGCTCCATTCGGCCCGATTTCAATCTTTTCAGGGGCCAATTGCCCCAAGATTAAGCTAATGGGATCACCTCCCATTTTCCAACTTAATCAACGTGCTAACTACGATTAAATCTATGACAATTTCTGCAGCTTTGCTCCGATGCGTCAATCGCTTCTTCCGGCGAGTTTCCAGCGAACTTCCGTCGATCATCCGATAAACCCTTGGTAATTCTTCTGCGGACATCCGGCAAACTCCTGGACTTTGCAACGATCCACTTGGCGAGTTTCGACGAGCTTCGCTTGGCAAGCTTCTGGACTTCTCGGATCTGTTCTCGCAGAACCTCCGACGACCGTCCGAACTTCCGTCGAACTCTCGAACTCCCAACGTGATCATGATCTTGACTCCGGCGCAACTCCTGCTGCTTGTCTAACTTTCATCGTAGTTAATCCTGCATAACAAAACAAAAACTTCGATCGAGACAATTAATCCAAAGCAATTAACCAAGTTGTCCAGCATGTCATTGGTCCCTCGACGCTTCGTCCGAGTCTTCGGCGCATCGTCCTTTCCTGCAGCCTATTGCCCAATCGGCCAGTTGACTCTGCAACTCCGATATCCTTGGCACAATACCCGCTCTTCTTGGCCCGATGCCCGAGTCCACGGCCCGAAGCCTTCTATCGATACGTCGACCGATCCACCGGCCCGACGTCCAATCTTCTGACATGTTCCTTCGGCACAACATGATGTTCCTGCTTTAATTGTCTCATCCTGATCGAAGCACCCTGCGTCACTCAAAACGCAGATTAAATCATAAACATATATCAAGTAGTTTCATCATCAAATTACGAGATTCAACAATCTCCCCCTTTTTGATGATGACAACTACTTGATGACGGAGTTAAACTTAACTCCCGGAGTTTAAACAAACTCCCCCTATCAATATGCCATATTGATAGAACCTTGAATTCAAACTGAATTCAAGTCATTGCAATATTCATCATGAATACTTGCAACACTTTATCATGAACTTATGCATAAACTTATGCATAACATGTCATGTCATTAACATACTTCTCCCCCTTTGTCATCAACAAAAAGGAGAAGTACCACAATCAAGTGTTTGTGATGTAAGTTTAACTTATTGCATGAAAAACATAATATCGAGTTTTATCATCATGCAGTTTTGAAGCCAGAAAATTTAGCAAATGTTACATCATGCTTAGAACATTCAAGCTATCAAGTTTTAGATATGCAAGTTTATGCGGCATACAAGATAGCACATGCAAGCTAGCAATGTTACAATATTTTAGAGCTTGCAAGCTAGCAGTTTAGAGATATTCAAGGAGGCAACTCTTGCTTCTTGAAATATGCAAGTTGCAAGCTAGCAAATTTTTGCTTCCTTTGTAGTGTTAGCTTTTGACATCGTAACGCAACTATTTCAAGTGTTTATCAATTGTAGCATTTCATCATATGGCATGATATCGACATGTAAAGCTGTGAAGCAAGATTTTGATATCATTTCATGATGTACACATTTCGAATATTTTAGCAAGCATTGCATCACATGGTAAGATATCAGCTCGTGCAATGCAAATTTTTGTTTGATATCTTGATACAGGGCATATAGCAATGATAGCAATCATATATTACTTGGTGATGCAAGTATGGCCTAATCATAGCAATGATAGCAATCATATATTTCTTGGTGATGCAAGTATAACCTAATCATAGCATCAGTGATAGCAACCATATCAACATCAGTGATAGCAAACACATCAACATTAGTAATAGCAACCATATCATCATTAGTGATAGCAAACATATCAGCATCAGTGATAGCAACCATTAGTGATAGCAAACATATCAATTCATATATTTCTCCTCCTTTGTCATCAACAACAAGGAGAATGATATAAACAAATTTTAAATATAAGTGCGATGCCATAAGTTGGTTCATGTCATTTTCCAACAATGAGTGATAGGATACCAGTAATGCAAACATCTCGAGGAAAACATGACATGGAGATAGCTTTTATTGTTTCTTCCTTTTTATTTGTTATCTTTTTACATGAAGGAGGAAAGCCATATGTGAGGTTCAAATCGATAAGATATTAAAGCACACTTCATTTTTGCAAGGATTAAGATATGTAAGTGAGTCAAATCCTTGTATGTCAAAATATCTTCCTTTGGTAAGAGGGAATCATCAAATATGTTTTTCGAAAAATATTTTTCACATGATAAGTGCATTTGCTAGATGATTCCATATGTCAAAAATCAATGATGTGATTTAAACTTGATATGACATATGCTTGTTAAATTCGGAAGAGGATAATGTATCAAGAAAATCCAATTGTTAGGATCAGGAAAATCCGAAAATGAAATTTAACACTTTCATACATTCGGACAGAGTTTTACTAGAGATATTCAATTACAATCATGAAGGTAAAACATGCTTATTATCATAAAAATTTTGTATTTAAGCACCTAATTTCCAACATGTAATCATGGCAAGTAATTGTGTAAAATCATTATGGCAATCAGGTGATTTAATCATGGAGGTTGTCTTGAGGAGAGTTTTTATTCAGAGCAATTAACGTTGCTTAAATGATTACGTGTGCGTTTCAAGGCAAAGATGCTTATACGATCAAGATAGAACTTTTAATGTGCATACTCCCAATGTCGTACATGTGTTTGAGATTTTGAAAAGTCACATTGGGCTATGTCCAAATTGTGTTTGGGTCATGACTGTCGAGAATCAAGGAGCAGAACATTAATTCTTGCTCCAGCCTAAGGTTTTAATATTTTTATAGGAAGGGACGATTTTTAGGTACCCATTTGCTCTTGGGTGCCTCACTAATAGATCTAAATTTTCTATCATGTTGCATCGAATTTGTCATGGTTCCTTTAGGAACCCAAATCAATTTGTTTGGACTAAATTTCTGAATGGACAATAATGTGTCCTCACAAAATAGAACTTGCAACAAAAAAGTTGCATTTGCTTTGATGTCTAACATGTAAGATGGGGCCTTTTATTTAAGGTAGTTGGATTTTGGTGAGGACTCCTCACAAATCCAATCCCACTTCTTTTGGTAACATGACCCTTGTTTGTAAGGATCATGTTTAATGACTTCTTTTGCCAACCTCGAATTTCTTCAAGGTGTCCTTAAAAGTAGCAAGTTTTCTTTTTGACAAGTTTCTAGATCATGACATTTGATACATGAATTTAAACTATCATGATATATAATTTTTAACTTATTAAAATCACAAGTAAGACTATCATGTTCCTTTTTTAGCAATTTGTATTTTCTATTGATAATCTTGCATTCATCAAATAAATCATGGAAGGCATTTAATAATTCATCGAAAGATAAATCAGCATCTAATAAATTTGTTACCTCCTCTCCGATGGCCATTAAATGCGTAATGAGCAACTTGCTTTCGGTGTTGGACTCCTCTTCTTCGGATCGCTTGAGTCATCCCATGTTGTTGTTGAAGAGCCTTCTTCTTTGATGTTCTTCTTTTTACTTGGGGACAATCACTCTTGTAGTGTCCTGCTTTTTTTCATTCATAGCAGATCACTTGGTCCTTCTTGGGTTCAAGTTTATTTTTTAGCATCATTCTTAAACTTGTTTCTTTTGAAGAATTTTTTAAACTTTCTTGTTAAAAGTGCCAAGTCATCATCACAAATCCTCATCACTTGAGTTTTCTCTAAAGTGGCATTCAGAAGTTTTAAGTGCCATATCCTTCCTGTTCTTTGGAAGGATGTCTTCTTAACTCTTCATGAGCTTTGCAAGTCATTTCAGTAGGTCATTAATGACCCAATTAGTTCTTCAAGAGGGAAGTTCTTGATCTTTTGCCTCTTGAATAGCAATGACTTTAGGATCCCAACTTTTAGGAAGGGATCTTAGTATCTTATTCTACGAGTTCAAAATCCGAAAAACTTTTTTCCAGTCCTTTTAGACCGTTGATCGACATCCGTGAAACGGGTAAACATGTCGCCAATGGTTTCACTCCGGTTTCATTCGAAAAGTTCAAAAGAATGCAGCAACAGATTGATTTTTGACTCTTTCACTCTACTTGTGCTCTCGTGGGTCACTTCAAGTGTGTGCCAAATATCAAATGCAGTTTCGCAAGTTGAAACACGATTAAACTCGTTTTTATCAAGCGCGCAAAATAAGGCATTCATAGCCTTTGCATTAAGAGCGAAAGCCTTCTTTTCCAATTCATTCCAATCGATCATTGGAAGAGAAGACTTTGAAAATCCGTTTTCAACAAGGTTCCACAGTTCAAAATCCATAGAGATAAGAAAGATCCTCATTCGGGTCTTCCAGTAGGTGTAGTCCGTTCCACTGAACATGGGTGGACGTGTAATAGAATGCCCCTCTTGGTTTCCGGCGTACGCCATCTCTCTTGGGTTTTAATCCGTTAGAGAGTTAACCTTGCTCTGATACCAATTGTTAGGATCAAGAGCACTAAGAGGGGGGGGGGGTGAATTAGTGCAGAGGAAAACTTTCTGCGATTAAAACCGAAAGCTGCGTTTGAATGATAAGGACAACTCTATATGAGAGTTGATACTAAGCAAGGTTTCAATCAATCTATGCAGGCAGTTTGCAGCAATGATGAAAACCAGAATATCGGCGCAAACTGAAATCCGATGTTCGTACGAAGAAACATATTTACGTCTAAGTGTCGATTCGTAAATCACTTGTTTAGACAGAAGTATAAAGACAGTGTGCTGCTATTGTACAACTCAAAAAGTAATCTGCAAAAAGCAGATTTACGTCTAAACGCAGATTTACGTCTAAACGCAAATTTACATCTAAACACAGATTTACGTCTAAACTTTGAAACTCGTTTGTAAAATCGCAGAAGGCAGTATGCAGTTGAAATCAAGAAGTAAACGTAAACTGAAATCTGATGATTGTACGAGGAAAGCCGATTTACGTCTAAATGCAGTTTTACGTCTAAACGTAGTTTGGCGTCTAAACGCAGTTTTACGTCTAAACGTAGTTTTGCGTCTAAACGCAGTTTTGCGTCTAAACGCTATTTTACGTCTAAACGCAGTTTTACGTCTAAACATAGTTTTACGTCTAAACGCAGTTTTGCGTCTAAACGCTGTTTTACGTCTAAACGCAGTTTTACGTCAAAGCGTAATTTTACGTCTAAACGCAGTTTTGAACTTTGAAAAGCGTTTTATGAATACGTAGAAGGCAATTTGCAGTTATAAATGGAATCAAAACGTAAGCGTAAACTGCAGCGTAAAGATCGTACGAAGACACCGATTTACATCTGAATGCAGATTCGGAAAGATCAGAGTTTAGAGACTCGTTCGTAAAAGCGCAGAGGGCAGTAGCTATGTAGGAGGTTTGCAGTAATGATAAAGTGCTCAAGTAAAAGCAAACCAGAGATTTAGAGTAGTTCGGTCAGTCTTGACCTACTCCACTTTTAGCTTCCTCCTCCGACGAGGTCACCGACGTCAACTAGCTGCCTTCCTTCAATGGGCGAAGGCCAACTGCCCTTTTACAGTTTCTCTCCTTTTGACGGGCTCAGGAGACAACCCTTACAGATCCTTTCTCTCCTCTCTTTACAACTCAAGACTTGAAGAACAGAAAGAGGAGAACTTTAGGACTTTACACAAATTTGAGCTCTTAGAATCACTGAAAAGATCAAGAATTCGGTGTGAATCTATTTCTTTTCAGTGCTGAATGGGTGGGGTATTTATAGGCCCCAACCCAGTTCAAATATGGAGCTCAAAACGATCAAATCGATCAAATCCCGGAATTCCGGGATCAGGCGGTTGCACCTCTTGACTGGAGAGGTTGCACCGCCTGGCAGAGCTCGGAGACTGAGCCCAGGCGGTTGCACCTCTCTGTCAGGGGCGGTTGCACTGCCTGAGTCTGGCTCGAAGACTGAGCCCCAAGCGGTGCCACCTCTTGACTGAGGCGGTTGCACCTCTCTGCCTGCGCTCGAAGACCGAGCTCAGGCGGTGCTACCTCTTTGTCAGGGAGGTTGCACCGCCCAGTCTAGCTCGAAGACTGAGCACTGGGCGGTTGCACCTCCTGGCTGGGGCGGTTGCACCGCCCAGTCTCGCTGGGAGACACAGCCTTGGCGGTTGCACCTCCTGGCCTAGGCGGTTGCACCGCCTGGTGCAATCAGGGTCCGAATGGTTAGCTCCATTCGACCCGATTTCAATCTTTTCAGGGGCCCAATTGCCCCAAGATTAAGCTAATGGGATCACCTCCCATTTTCCAACTTAATCAACGTT
Source organism: Musa schizocarpa (assembly GCA_900464855.2). NCBI lineage: Eukaryota > Viridiplantae > Streptophyta > Magnoliopsida > Zingiberales > Musaceae > Musa > Musa schizocarpa. The sequence continues at coordinate 43,473,232 of LS990922.1, read as the reverse complement.
CTAACTACGATTAAATCTAAGACAATTTCTGCAGCTTTGCTCCGATGCGTCAATCGCTTCTTCCGGCGAGTTTCCGGCGAACTTCCGTCGATCATCCGATGAACCCTCAGTGATTCTTCTGCGGACTTCCGGCAAACTCCTGGACTTTGCGACGATCCACTTGGCGAGTTTCGACGAGCTTCGCTTGGCAAGCTTCTGGACTTCTCGGATCTGTTCTCGCAGAACCTCCGACGACCGTCCGAACTTCCGTCGAACTCTCGAACTCCCAACGTGATCATGATCTTGACTCCGGCGCAACTCCTGCTGCTTGTCTAACTTTCATCGTAGTTAATCCTGTGCAACAAAACAAAAACTTTGATCGAGACAATTAATCCAAAGCAATTAACCAAGTTGTCCAGCATGTCATTGGTCCCTCGACGCTTCATCCGAGTCTTCGGCGCATCGTCCTTTCCTGCAGCCTATTGCCCAATCGGCCAGTTGACTCTGCAACTCCGATATCCTTGGCACAATACCCGCTCTTCTTGGCCCGATGCCCGAGTCCACGGCCCGAAGCCTTCTGTCGATACGTCGACCGATCCACCGGCCCGACGTCCAATCTTCTGACATGTTCCTTCGGCACAACATGATGTTCCTGCTTTAATTGTCTCATCCTGATCGAAGCACCCTGCGTCACTCAAAACGTAGATTAAATCATAAACATATATCAAGTAGTTTCATCATCAAAATACGAGATTCAACACAACTTTCATAGTTTACGAGTCAGAGTAGTCAGCTAATGCATGCACTATATGTATGATAGGTCCAACATTGTTATCAGAATGCATACCTTCATGATCGGAGTCTACATTGTTAGCTTCCGGTTCTGCCTCAATTTGTTCAATCATAAGAAGTTGCCCTTATTTACATCGGTGCTCCCTACTCCACTTTTCATCACAGTGCTAGCACAAACTCTTCGTTGATCTTTCCTTAAGTTCTTCTCAGGTTAGTCTAAGAGTTTTAGGGTTTCGGTTGGGAATAGGTGGGGCAGGTGGCTTGCTGATCATTTGTTTGTTGTCACTTCTATTCTGCCAATTTTTCCTGTTGATTTTTTCCTCAAGAATATATGTTGTAGGACCAAAGAATGAAACCCATTTGCCCACTAAAGAACTACTACAAGCTAACTTACAAAGATCTAACACGAATTTGTAGATTATTCTTCTCTAACAAAGCAATACAAGGCCCCTCTTAACCGAAAAAAAAACCACCATCATTGTGCACAAATAGCAACAACTAGCTAGAAATTCTAAATGACAAAAAATATTTGATAAAATCTGATAAGGTATATTTTGGGTCCAGGCCACGTCATGATCAATGCCACACCATGCAACGGTCACGTCAACAAGAGGAACACCCCCATGCACCGAGCCAAAATTCGTACCAAGGCGTTACTCGGTACGTCCCATCTCGGAAAGCTCGGGACGACGTCGCATGGCATTGCTCCGCACATCCTGGGATGGTGGCCGCACGAAGGTACCATCTCACCCCTCGAGGATCGGCTGCTATGCCAAATCTGCATACAACAAACTCTCGTACAGTAGTATAAAAGCCTCCGGCCAGCATCTGGCCTAGGGGAAGGCAAAAAATAACTCAACCCACTACTGACATGCTCATCGGAGGGGCCACCATCGGCAATCACCCAACAAAGGCCATTCTTGCAAGAAAGCAACCACCCCAAGCCATAAGCATTCCGACCTTGGAGTCACCGACCAACATCCCGACGGTAAGCCACCAACTGGCGTCCAGACCGAGAAACACTGATCAGCACCCCGGCAACGACCCTTTGATTCCGAGGGCTTGACCAACCTTGGCGACCAGCTCAGCCGACCAAAGACTCCCGACATTGACTCGTGGACCAGGCCATGCTGACTCATCAGCCACAACCCATCAGTTCACCAATATTTTTGGTGCTACAAGGAGGGTCATATTGCAGGAGCTCTCCCCGGGGGAGAACCACCAGCTGATCACCCCTTTGACACCAGATCGCTACTGTCACATGTTCAATGATCTGGGGTTGTCACCACCCCGTACTTACCATGGGACCCTCGGTCATCTCGCCCGAGGTGTTCCTCGGCCTGGCCAAGCAAGTACAGGCAATGGCGAGGATGATGCAAACGATCATCCCACTCATTCCTTAGATCGTACAGCTAGCAGCTCTCCCGACCGACCTGACACGGCAAAGGCCGAGCAGGGAGCAAGTCGGGTTGGGAGAAGCTCGAGAGCAGATGATGGACCTGAGAGGCCTGCCTGAGTAGGGCATACCTGAACCCTATCGGATCACTCCGCCCCACTCCGAGCCTGATACTATATCTTCCGACTCGGCGGATGACTCGTTCAAAATCTAGCTGTCCCATGTCAACCAATGCCTAAACGAGTTCCAACGGGAGTTCCAGAAGTCACGAGGCAAGAGGGGCAAAGGCAACTTGGGCGGATCCCCATTTACTCAGGAAATACAGGACAAGCTGTACCCCTCAACTTCAGGCTACTGGCATTAGAGATGTATGACGGCGGCTCCGACCCCATAGAGCACGCCATCGCGTTTCGGGCCCAGATGGCCCTCTATGGCACCTTTGATGCCCTGATGTATCGGGTATTCCCGACCACCTTCAGGGGATCGGCACAAGCATGGTTCAGCCGGCTATACCCGTCCTCGATCTTGTCTTTCGACCAGCTCGCAAGGGAGTTCGAGCAAAATTTTCTCACTAGCGTGCGACCCAGGCCTTCCATGGCCACCCTACTCGCGTTATCCCAATGCAAAGACGAGTCGCTCTCTCAGTTCATGGCACGTTTTGCCATTGAAATCTGGGGATTCTCGGACGCTCATCCTTTTTTTATCATGCAGGCATTTCTGATGGGTTTGAAGCCTTCATGGTTCTTCTGGTCGTTGATCAAGAAGCCACCATCAACCATCCCCAAGATGCTCCAGCGCACCAACCAGTACATTGTCGCCGAAGCTCTAGTGGCTAGAAAGCACATAGACGGAAAGAGGCCAAGGGCGAAACAGCCCTGAGGAATGACCTCAGTAGCCCCGATGCAACCCCGCCGAAGGCCAGACCAACAAGAGCTGCTGCTCCCAAGGCCCCCGCCCCTCCCTTTGAACACGTCTCGTACTGAGATCTTCCTCCAAATCAGGGAGAAGGGCCTCTTGCGATAGCCCAACCCCATGAAAGCTACTCACAAAGACGAGTCCAAATATTGCAAGTTCCACCGAGACTACGGCTATGACACGGAAGACTACCGTGACCTCCAGAATCAAATCAAGGACCTGATACGAAGAGGTCACCTCGGGCGCTAGCTCAAGGAACCCCGAGAAGCAACTCCCCGACCTAGGGGACTCGTCGAAAGGTAGATCGATGTCATCTTCGGAGGACCGATAGTAGCTCAATGGCAAGGAAGGCTTACGCCTGGAGCATGGTGGAAAAACGGCCTCGACTCGAGCTCGAGCCGAAAATCATTTTTGGAGCCAAGGAAGTCGAGCGCTCCCATCACGATGATGCTTTGGTGATCTCCATCTAGATCACCAACGCTCGGGTCGAAGGGTAATGGTTGACATCGGGAGCTCCATCGACATACTATACCTTGATGCCTTCAAGAAGCTTGGCTTGACCAAGGAAGACCTTGCTCCCATGAACTCGGTGCCCACTGGGTTCACCAGGGATTCTATCTCCCCACTCAGGACCACTATCCTCCCTGTCACCATCGAGGAGGAACCAAGAGCGAAGATGGTAATAACTACCTTCATGGTAGTCGACCTACCTTCGGCCTACAATGTCATCATCGGTTGACCAACGCTTAACAAGCTAAAAGCAGTGGTCTCCATATACCATCGGGCCATCAAATTCCCAACTTCAACAAGGGTCGGGGAAGCCCGAAGCAACCCAGGAGAATCAAGGCAGTGCTATCTTATAGCTGTTACTCTCCCGGAGAAGTTATGTCCATGCCAAGTCTTAGATCCCCACAAAGGAGCTGTGGCATCAATGCAACTGGAGCCCCTCGAGCAACTCACCGAGGTACCCTTGAAAAGGAACTAGCCCGATTTGACCGTGAAAATCAGGATGGCCCTCCCCGAAGCAAATCAGCTGCAGCTCATCAATTTCCTAAGGGAAAATGCTGATGTGTTTGCATGGTCCCTCAAGGAGATGCCCGGGATTGACCTGGGGGTGACCCAGCATTAGTTCAACATCGACCCCGAGGCTAGGCCAGTGAAGCAAAGGCCAAGGAAGTTTGCTCCCAACCGACAAAAGGCGATCGACGATGAGGTCGACCATCTTAAAGAGGCAAGATTTATTACCAAGGTGAAATACCCTCGGTGGCTATCGAATGTAGTCCTCGTTAAAAAACCCAATGGAAGTTGGAGGATGTGTGTTGATTATACCGATCTCAACTGGGCATGCCCCAAAGACTGCTATCCACTTCCCAAGATAGACCAATTAGTCGATGCCATCGTAGGCTATGAACTCCTCATGTTTATGGACGTATTCTTGGGCTACAACCAAATCAGGATGACACCACAGGATCGGGAGAACACTGCCTTCATCACCGATAGAGGGGTGTATTGCTATAAAGTAATGTCTTTCGGCCTAAAGAATGCTGGGGCGACTTACCAAAGAATGGTCGACAAGCTGTTCAAGCACCAGCTCGGGAGGAACTGGAAGTATATGTCGACGACATGATCATGAAGAGCAAGGCTGCAAGCACACACTTGGCCAACCTGGCGGAGACATTCCAAATGCTCGGGCAGTTCAACATGTGCTTGAATCCCACAAAGTGCATCTTCGAGGTCAGCTCGGGGAAATTCCTCGGTTTTATCATCCACCAGAAAGGGATAGATGCCAACCCGGAAAAGATTCGGGCCATAACCGAGATGCATCCCCCCTGCTTGATCAAGAAGGTGCAGCACCTCGTCGGGAAGTTGGCGTCACTCAACAGGTTCGTGTCACGATCAGGCGACAAGTGCCTCCCCTTCTTCCGGGCTCTGCGATAGGCTGACAACTTCACATGGACCTCGGAATGTGAGGAAGCCTTCCTAAAGTTAAAAGCGTGCCTCGCTTGCTTGCCCCGACTCGCCTCACCCGAGCCGGGCGAAACCCTCGATCTCTACCTGGCAGCCTCGACATAAGCGGTCAGCTCAGTGTTAGTTTGGGAAATGCTACCAACACAACAACCTGTCTATTATATCAACTATGTCCTCGCCAGGCTCGAGGTGCGGTATTCCCCGATCGAGAAGCTAACCCTCGCACCGATGAAGACAACCCAAAAGTTGTGACCATATTTCCAAGCTCACGCAATCAAAGTAATTACTGACCAACCGTTGCGACAAATCCTTTCCAAGTTTGATGCGTTGGGTCGAATGTTGCGGTGGTTAGTCGAGCTCGACGAATTTGACATCCAATACTCCCCCAAAACCGCCATCAAAGCTCAGGTACTCGCTAACTTCATCTCCGAGTTAACTCCTAAAGATCATGCTATCGGACAAGAGAACAATGAGAGCACATGGACCCTACATGTGGATGGCTCGGCCACTGCCGAAGCAGCCGAGGTCAGACTTATCCTCAAGGGCCCGTCCGGAGAAACCTATGAGAGATCACTCCGATTACAATTCCGGGCCACCAACAATGAGGCTGAGTACGAGGCACTACTTCACGGCCTACGCCTCGCTTTGGAGATGCATGTGAGTGACCTTGAAGTCTTCAGTGACTCCCAACTTGTGACAGGACACGTCAATGGGAGCTACGAAGCTCAAGACCCAACAATGGTGTTATACCTGATAGAAGCAAAATGGCTCATCCATTGCTTCAACCGCCTCTCGATCACTAGAGTACCTCGAGCGCAGAACACATAGGTCGATGCATTGGCCAGATCGTCCTTCGCTCATAGCCTGGCACCAACCTCAACAACGGAATCTGTAATGGTGCCGACAACACCAACTCACGAAGTCACCGAAACAGAGGTCTCGCCAAATTAGATGGAAGAGATCCTCCACTTCAAGAAGGACAAGATGAAGCTCGACGACCTGACGGTCGGAAGATGACTGAGGCAAACCCAAGCCTGGTACTTCGTGGTCGGTGGAAAGCTGTACCGCAGGGCCTTCTCTCAACCTCTCTTGCGCTGCCTCGCGCCATCAGAAGCCAAAACGGTCCTCGTCGAACTCCACGAGGGGATTTGTGGGGAGCACATCAGGGGACGAACCTTGGCCTTCAAGACTCTCAGATAGGGTACTATTGGCCAACCATGCGCTAAGATGCCATATCATATGTGCAACGGTGCCAATGGTGTCAAAGGCACGCCCAACAGCAACACCAGCCGGCGGTTCCTTTTACCCCGATGGAGGCGGCTTGGCCCTTCACCCAATGGGGACTTGATCTCCTTGGACCTTTACCACCAGCTTCGGGACAACAGTGTTTCCTTATAGTGGGGGTTGACTACTTCATGAAGTGGGTTGAAGTCGAACCTTTAGCCTCCATCACTGAGAAACAAGTTCAAAGCTTTACATGGAAGAACATTATTACTCGGTTTGGGATTCTTAGGGTTATCGTCACTAATAACGGGGCTCAATTCAACAATCCTAAGTTCAAGGCCTATTGCCAGTTGTACGGGATACAATTGAAGTTCAACTTAGTCGTGCACCCCCAAACTAACGGTCAGACCGAAGTAATGAATCAGACAATTCTGGAGGGCCTCAAGAAGAGGGTCTCGGACGCGCATAGATCCTGGATGGACGAGCTCCCTAGAGTCCTATGGGCAATGTGAATGACTCCCAAAATCGCCTCGCGGGAGTCTTCATTCAACCTAGTGTTCGAGACCAAAGCAGTCCTCCCACCTGAGATGGTGTTCCCAACCTTGCGCACCACCAACTATAAGCGAGAAGACTCCGAGGAGGGCCTACAAGCAAACCTAGATCTCCTTGAAGAAAGAAGAGCTCAGGCACACCTACGTACCTTGGCATACAAAAAGGCTACGCCTCGGATGTACAACCAAAAAGTTCGTCCACGACCGATCAAGGTCAAGGACCACGTCCTTCGAAAGGCGGACATGAGCGACTCGACCTAAGCGAGGGGAAAACTCATGCCGAATTGGGAAGGCCCCTATCGGGTCTACGACATGGTCCGAGAAGGGACCTACCGACTTGAGACTATGGAAGGAAACCCTTTGCCAAGGACATGGAATACGGTGAATTTAAAGAAGTTCTACCCGTAAAGGACAACAGGTCAAGGTGCCAAAAAGACAAGTGTTATTGAGAAGCATGCACATTCACAATCGAGAAAGGCAAGAAGAGAGGATTCTGAAACAATAGTTTTTCATTGATGAAAAGAAGTATACATTGTGGTCGGGCGATACAATTTCAAAATTTGACCCGACCAAAGCAAAAGAAAAAAGAAATATAACCCTTAGTTCAGAGGAGGAGTCTCGGGCACAACATCAAAGGGGACACTCGTCGACATGTTGATGTTCTGATCCTCCGGTTGGTCGATGAACGGGTCCGACTCCAGTTCCAAGTCACCCACTCGAAAACGAGCGTAATCCACCCGATACCCGAACTCGTATGTCACCCGCCCCGACCTCACCAAGCCATGCTCGATCCCGGCGGATGACTTATACCCAGCGATTGCCCCCTTGATCTTCTCAGGCAGCGTCAGGCACTCCTCCTTCAGAATCTCCTCGACAACCCAAGCAGAAGATTTTGTGGACTCGATGTCCCGGGAGAGGGTCAGCAACTCGTCGTCGAGCATCCGAACTCACGCTTGACTTTCCTCCAACTCAGCCTTCTGACGAGTCACCTCCTCGTCCAGGGCCGAAGCACGCTATTCCACCGCGACAATGGCCTCAGGGCCTAATCTGATCTTCAGCTCCAGGATCTTCAAGCGAAGGGCGGATTTAGAGTCTAAGAGGCGATCGATCACCCTTCCGGCATCCCAGACATGATCAATCAAAGCCATCGAATAATGCTGGCCCTGCACAAAAGTTGGAGTCAAAATCCACACAAAAGGACCTACCAGGCGAAAAGCAGCATCACTTACCCAAACGAACGATTTGGCCGCTTGATCCATCAGCAGCTCTGAGGGGGAGCAACAGAGTTCCTTTGCCATCGCCCGGTGGAGCGATCCTCGGATAAATTCCTGGGCGTTTGGCCCATCGGCCCAGATCCGACTATCGGCCTTGAGGTTCGCCCACCGAGAAGCATAGGGGGTTCCTGGCTCCCCAGAAGGAAGGTCGGCCATGCTCAGGGCCTGGTACTGCTGGCCTTCGGCCTGAGAGCCGACGCGGCACAAGTCCTGCATCGACTTTATGTCACGGACAAACTTCTAAACAAGATGTTTGATGTAATGCTTATGTATGTCCGTGTCGTTTGGTATCTTCATACTTTGTACAGCATGTAGAGAGATGGTCGAAAGCTTAATAGTCTCATTTTAGTTGGGTTGGTGGCCGCTTTAGGCTTGTAAATAAATGTTGTGTCATGTGGACACATGTGAGAGATTTTCGGTCTGTAATGGACCATTTTGATCCTTTGTTGTGCAACTGTTCAGAGATTGTAAGGTTTGTTTATAATTTACATTGTCTATGAAGTGTTTTCGGAAATGTTTGCTTGTGGATCCCGAATGAGGTGTTTTCTCTAACCCGTTATCTCTCTTTTGTGGGTCCTAAGGGACATGGGAGGTTTCGGGGAGGCTGACCTTTGTGGACGGATACGCAAGGGTGCTGCATGACTTAGGCAAAACCAGCTAAGTCCATGATAGATGATATCAGAGCGGGACAAGCACTCATAGAAACACTTAGCATGCAAACGTGGGGGACCTAGCGGGGTTGTGTTGAGGGCAGTCAGCACACGTGCGACTGTTTGGGGGAAAACGAGCATGGAGATGTAGGGAAAAGGAGTCGCTCAAAGGAGCAGGCATCTGACATTGGCATTAAGAGGAATGGCCAACCCTTCTCGCAAGAGACACCATAAGAACAGACAATCTTGGAAGAATACAGAGCGCACAAAGGTTGGGATGGCTGAGTTTGAGCTATGGCTCAACGTTGACAACTATACTTGATGGTGCTCAAGGCAAGCGAAGCGCTTGGTAAAGGATGAGACCATACAAGGTGGAATGAGTTGCTCAACGACCAAAAGAGTTATGCAAAGATCACAGAGGTGAGGGGAATTGCTAACTCGAAGAATTTGGTACTCATGCATGGGCTTGTATGCGGACGATGGAATGTTTGTGGTCATCCCAAGGCGATCGAAACTCGGCGCCATAGAGCATTGAAACTTTCTCTTCGACATGTGAAGGATACGTCCATAGGAGGCTGATGTGTGCAACAAGTTCAGCATGTTGCTAGGCCTTGAGTGGTGCAGCGGGGGCTGTATTAACGTGAACTCACAATCTAGCAAGTGCATTTGCAGGAGGCAGAACAATGCACAATTTGTTTAGCAGATCGGAGTAGTCCAAGGGGATGGTGGTCTCCGAAACGAAGAGAGTTGTTGCTCCAATGGGATAGTTATCCAGGAGGGATAAGTCCCGGCTCTCCAGAGGGAGAATCATGTGGGACGGACCTCACATGTTGAGGAGGAGTACCTCAACAAACAATAACTCGACGAAGCTTAATGGACTGAGCAAGCGGCAAGGAGTCGTCGCATGATCTCGCTCGAGAGAATGCATTGGTGGATGCATTGCGAGATCAAGTGGGGGAGCGACTCAAAGCAACACAAATGAAGGCACACTTGGAGTCGATATGGAGATCAGACTCAAGGGAGAGCTAACCCGTGGAATGGTGGGCGTGAGGGCCACCATCAACTCAATACAAAAATGAGCAGCGGAGTAACTTAGGTGTAACTTAGCGAAGTACCCAAGCCGCATGAAAGGAGCCAACATAGAAGTTGGAACATGGAGCAGAGGCACAGTGCTTTCCTTGGACAGAGGTCAAGGACATGAACTCTTACAGAGGTAAGAGCAGGATAATATTGTTCCATGGGTCCTTCATTCTGACAGAGCGGACTCATCTTGTATGGTGCCAAAGACGAAGGGAGCTTCTTGGCACATGCACCTTATCTCGAAAAACATTTGATGAAGGAACTAAGGCGACTCAATTTGCAGAGGCGAAGTTGGGTTTAGAATGCCTTGGCCTGGGGCAAGAGGACACGAAGGCACGTACTCTTGAAGAATATGCCATAGTATTGCCATTCAAGTTGCTAGGCAGGAAGCAGTGTGCAGTGGAGATTGTGCTGGTAGGGGTAGAGGCCCAGGATCCAGACAATGGTGCACTAATTACAGCGAAGTCGGTGGACTTCGGGAGCTACTAGGCGACGGACTGTCCTAGAGCAGTACTTCATCTAGGTGTGACCCAAGAGTGGGTGGATGAAGGTTGATTGCCAAAAGAGCGAACAAAATCGAAGGTGGAAGAGACCCTGTGATGTATTGGCAGAGGCCACACATGGAGAGTTCACAATTCGAGTTCATCCCATAAGGATCAGAATGTAATAGAGATGTCACCAGGAGGCGACATGGTGCAGCGGATCGTGGTGGAACAGTTTGTGGTAATGCGACACACATGACATGGTCCCATGAGGGACTAGATCATACGAAGGTATGATCGGGAGCTACTGGAAGCTCCACTTCGGTGAACAACATGACGGTAAGAAGGGCTATGGATTCAAGGGGTGAAGGCCATGGTACCACAGAGGTGAGTCTTCCGTGCGTGCATCGAATTTTGTATCGAATGAAAGCCTTGGTCATCAGTATATGGGGGCTGTGTTCCACCAATGGAAAAAGTTCGAATGTAAGTACGAGTAACTCTCATGGGAGGGACTTGATCATGTAGAGGTATGATCGAAGCAACTAGAGAGTTAGACTGCTCCAGAGCCCATATTCGCTTAAGAGAGCCTGACAAGTCAGAGGACAAGGTCGAGTAAGTGAATGTTGCTACCAAGGAAGCTAAGGAGAATAGAATCGGTGCAAACCTTACAACGTGATGGCAGAGGCCATGCATAGGAGTTGCAGTCTGTCTTTCCATCGACCAAAGGGAGCTACTTGGAGAATACAAAGGTGTTGAAGTAGGGGGTCGAAAGGGGCGAGGAAGTGACGATGAGTCCAGAGGGACTTAGCTACCCAAAAATCAAGCATCAGTTAGAATGGAGGTGGACTCAGAGGAGTGCCACGGAGACATATCTACTGATCGTGAAGAAAAGGGATGTAGATACGAGGCGACGGATAGTAGGGTCATGGGCATGGCAGCGTCATGGTACCGCAGAGGCGGGACTTCCATGAAAGTCATTGATCCTTTGCTCTCATGGAGGGAGAGCACTTGGTCGTGAAAGGGGCCGAAGAGATGGAGCATGTAGAGACAAACTCCAAGTACCGAGACAAGGCTAAAGGGCAGAGGTCGAGGAACTTCGTAAGACCGGTGTCAATGAGCTTCTCATCAAGATAGCCAAAAGTGAAGGACTTCGGGTCAGGCAAGAGTGCATGACCAAGGAATAAAGCAGACAGTACGCAGTGTTGTACCTTTGCTACTCAGAGGAGTAGGCGGCAGGTTTGATGGAGAAGACGGTATAATCCCAGAGGTGACCAAACCTATGAGAGAATCACTCTAAGTTGGGGTGAAAACTTCCTGCATTCCAGAAGTTTGATGGCATTGAGAAGGTGAATCACAGTAACTGACTCAACGCAAGGAGTGCAAACACTGTAAGTTCTTCAGAAGTGTGAGCAAAGAGTAGGCGAAGGCTAGTAACCAGCTCGATGCATGGAGTACAACCTCGAGGAGGCGGGCGAAGTTAAGTAACCTTTGCCTTCTCAACCCTTAAGAGAATGGGCAAAACCGAGTACCCCAATTCTCTTATCTATCCAGCAGGGGAGCTCTGTATAAGTTCAAAGACCCTTCGAAGATAATGAAAGACAATAGTTATCAAATCATCACCAACGGTGATCAGTACTACTGAGAGTAGATTGTCCGCTTCATTTCCCAATGAAATGCCAATCGAAAGCGGAAGTCATGCGAACCTACTTGGATATGACAACTAAGTGAAAGAAGAGTCAATGAGCAAATTTTGTGGAGGAAGGACCCAAAACTTCAGAAGTTTGCGAGACGATGCTCGTTAAAGCTCTAACAAGCATCCACCCAGTTCAAGCAACATGAGGCATTTGAGAGACTAGCACAGTAAGGATGGTCTTTTTCTTCATCTGGAGAATCCACAAGAACCAACAGGGATCAACACAACTTAGCCAACCCCACACTAGAGTCAGAGTCATTGGCGAGTTGAAGTAGCATGGCAGATCAAAGGTTCGACTACTCAAAAACAATAGCGGAGAGCAGCTAGGAGCCAAGAGGCGCATTGCAGCTAGAGCAGAAGATTGAAGACTTAGCAAAGGCAAGGAGTTGCAGTGTTGGCAGAGGCTTCGATGAGGACGTCGAAGGAATAAGTGGGGGAGAATGTCATAGACAAACTTCTAAATAGGATGTTTGATGTAATGCTTATATATGTCCATGTCTTTTGGTATGTTCATACTTTGTACTGTTGAATCTCGGATTTTGATGATGAAACTAATTGATTGTGTTTAGATGTTTAACTGCATTTTGAGTGATGCAGGTCTACTCGATCAGAATTAGACAGTTAACGCAGGAGGAATTGACGTTGCGCTGGAGGAGATCACGTCAGATATTGGACGGCAGAAGGCTTCGAACGTCGGGCATCGGGCTAAGGAGAGCGGAATTGCACCAAGGATATCGGGGTTGCAGAGGTCAACCGCCGATTGGGCAACAAGTCGCAAGAGAGAGACGATCTTACTGAAAAAAATCGGACGCAAACGCCAACCAATGACGTCAAACAAACGGAATGTCGATTCGCGTTGTAATAACCGTCTAGATCGGAGTAGAGTTTTTTGCTTGCATGTGCAGGATTAACTACGATAACGATGAAGACATGAAGCGAAAACAAAGTGCGGAGTCAAGCACGAAAGAATTCGTTGGGAGTTCAAGAGTTCGACGGAAGTCCGGAAGGATCGTCGGAAACGCTACCCGAACTAGCCGAGAATGAGTAGGGAGCTTGCCGGAAGGGTTTTTTGGAAGCTCAAAGGTTCGTGGGAAGTTCGCAGAGTTTGCGAAAAGATCGGAGTTTGTCGAAAGAAGCTCGTTGGAACTTCGCCAAGATCAAATCGTGAAGTTTAAGAGCTTGTCGAGTCCGCAGAATGGTTTCGAGAGTTTATCTAAAGACCGACCGAAAAAGTTCAAAGCTCACGGGAAGAAGTCTTGACTTATGGACTTTGTAATAGCTTATATAATGTCTTTAAAATTCGTAGTTAGCATGTTAATTAGGGTTAGGATTAGGTATTAATCCTATAACCCAAGTAGGGGCCTATAACACTATAGGCTGAAAACACTTGAGGGCGGTGAGTCAAAAACACTATAGCGGGTTGAAACACAGGTGGCACCGCACCGGGGGTCAAGCGGTGACACCTCTGGGGTGGCGGTGGCACCGCCAAAGATCGGAACCCAAAGAGAATTTGAATTTTGGAGCCCAAATTTGAATCCTCTTAAGGCCTATAAATACCCCTCAAATCTCACCGAGATTACAACTTTTTTTTGAAGCAAAGAAGAGTTTGAGAGAAAGGTCTTAGAAAAGTGTTAGCTTGTCTTCTTTTCAATTTGCTAGTGTTCACCTCATCTCTTCTCGAAAATCTGTAAGAGAGTGAACCGCTTGTAAAGAGTTGTAAGAGGGTATTTACCCTTCCATTTCAAGAGACTTGCTAGTGGAAGGTGGGAGCCTCATCGAAGAGGGGCCTCATGAAGTGGAGTAGGTCATTTGACCGAACCACTCTAAAATCGGCGTGATCCTTGGTTTGCATTTCATTATTGCTATTTACATTATTGCAAACCTTCTTATATGCTTTAGTTCCTTATTACTTTTGCTGCGCATATTTAAGAATACGCTTTCAAGATTAAGCTTGTCAAGTTCCGCTCTTATCATACGAAAGATTTTTTAAAAACCGAAGTTTTAATCCGCTGCACTAATTCACCCCCCCCTCTTAGTGCTGCTCCGATCCTAACATGTACAGCATGTAGAGAGACGATCGAAGGCTTAATAGTCTCATTTTAGTTGGGTTGGTGGCCGCTTTAGACTTGTAAATAAAGGTTATGTCATATGGACACGTGTGAGAGATTTTTGATCTGTAATGGACCATTTTGACCCTTTGTTGTGCAACTGTTCAGAGCTTGTAAGGTCTGTTTGTAATTTACATTGTCTATGAAGTGTTTTCGGAAATATTTGCTTATGGATCCCGAATGAGGCGTTTTCTCTAACCCGTTCTCTCTTTTGTGGGTCCTAAGGGACATGGGAAGCTTCGGGGAGGCTGACCTTTATGGACGGATACGCAAGGGTGCCGCACGACTTAGGCAAAACCAACTAAGTCCGTGACATTCGGGTGCACCAAGGCCTCTCCGAGGGGTCGCTGCCAAACGACCTAGTCACCCCCCCTTTCCTTTCATGCTCCCCAGAGCCCCTCGCCTTTGGGGAGCAGCCCTGACAAACCCTAGGATAGCACTCTCATGAGCAGTAGAGCTCACGACGCTCTTTTGAATCGCAGTCTTCGCTTCTTTTTAAGGGCCTACCTACCTCCGGAGACCTCGGCATCCTTTTTGTGTGCCCTTCTCCGAGGCACCCCCAGCTCGAAACCCTCGCCACCTCAAGATCGGTGGCACGGGCCTGCCTGGCGTGAGGGGTCTTCTTCACCGACCGGAGATTCACCATCTCTACAAGCAAATGAGACTAGTCGTCAAATAGCTTCGGGACGAACGGACGATCCATAACATGTGAATAACCATACCCTCGGTGGTCGAACTCAGTCCTGCCCTCAACCAGCCACTCCTCGGTCATCTCCTTGATTGCCCGAGAAGAGGACAAGATGCCCCTCACCGATTCACCTCTGTTGTTTCTCTGGTAGAAAGCAATGGGGACGCGTTGTCGATGGTTCGGGAAGTTCATCCAGTGCTAAAACCCCACCCCCGATTGCAACTGACGAAAAAGAAGCAACTATTCCAACCCTTGTTGTTGGAAGGAGTGCCATTGATCTTAAAACCAATGTGGGCGGTCAGGTAATACCCGCCTTGCCCCTTGCACAGATGGAAGCAGGCCAGGAAAAGGATCCTGGTCGACTTAATCTTGGCTCCCTAACACTCCCCAAGAAAAGCCACCATATAATACTAAGAGTTTGGCACCATCTAGGACGGCGATATGCCCCACTTACGGAGGCACTCCTCGATAATGGGATGCAGCGGGAACCACAGTCCCATCTTGAGGGCCCCCACGGTCAACCCAACCCCGTCGAGAAACCGATCGTACGACCACTGACTAGGCCGAGGGGCATGAACACCATAGCACTTCGAGATGCGATAGCGATCCTGAAGTACCCTCAAATGTTCCTTGGTCATCATTGAGTCTACATCATGCCACGACTTGAGGGTTTCAAGCACAACAGTGCTTCTAGTAACCTCCGAAGGCATGCCACCCGAGGACAGACTATCCACCTCAGCCCACGGGCCCCAGAAGAAGAAGAAGAAGAAAAAGAAGAAGAGGAAGGCGGAGACATCCCGACCTCAAGTTTGGAAGGAAGGAGCCGGGGCGTAGGACGAAGAACTAAGCAAAGTAATGGCAACTATTCTAGAAGAAGCTTATAAGGAGTAGGCTAACCCATCGTGAGGCGACGATTGGGCTTCTGGAGGAGAGAGATGGTTGCAGCATTTAAAAACCCATCATAACTCCTCAGATTCTCCATATTCACCGACCTCGGAGCTCCCACCAGAGGCGCCCCATCACCAAAAATTTCCCGCCATAAGCCATCCGTAGTGAGAAGTTTCCCGCCATGCCCTGCACTGCTCCACCAAGAACACCACATGGCGTGATGGCGCTTGGGCAAACCCCCAGCGTGTCGCCCAACGACACTCGTCAGTCTTTTCCCGAGTCACTCCAGATCGGTCCCCGACTTGCGACTTGTTACTCCAGCCTGAGCCCGAGTATAGTCCCTTGGCCCATAGGCCCAATCTTTATCCAGGTCACTCCAGATCAGTCCCTGACTTATGACTCATCAGTCATGCCTGAGCCCGAGTATAGTCCCTCGACCCACAGGCCTAGTTTTTATCCTGGTCGCTCTAGATGAGTCCCTGACTTGTGACTCGATAGTCCTACCTGAGCCCGAGTACAGTCCCTCAACCCACAGGCCCAGTCTTTATCCAGGTCGCTCCAGATCGGTCCCCGACTTGTGACTCGCCAATCTTTTCCTGAGTCATTCCAGATCGGTCCCAGACTTGTGACTCACTAGTTTTTCCCGAGTCGCTCCAAATCGGTTCCCGACTTGTGACTCACCAGTTTTTTTTCGAGTCGCTCCAGATCGGTCCCCTGACCAGCGACTTGCCAAGCCATGTCATGATCAATGCCATGCCATGCAACAGCCAAGTCAACAAGAGGAACACCCCCACGCGTTGAGCTAGAATCCGTACCAAGGCGTTGCTCGGTGCGTCCCGTCATAGAAAGCTCGGGATGGCGCCGCATGGCGTCGCTCCGCACATCCCAGGACGATGGCTGCATGAAGGTACCATCTCACCCCTCGAGGAACGGTCGCCACGCCAAACCCGCATACGACCGACCCTCGTACAGTAGTATAAAAGCCCCTGGCCAGCATCCGGCCCAAGGGAAGGCAAAAAACAACTCAACCCACTACTGACATGCTTGTTGGAGGGGCCATAGTCGGTAATCACCCGACGAAGGCCATCCTTGCAGGAAAGCAACCACCCCGAGCCACGAGCATTTCGACCTTGGAGTCATCGATCAGCATCCCGATGGTAAGCCACCGACTGGCGTCTGGACCGAGAAACACTGATCAGCACCCTAACGATGGCCCCCCGATTCCGAGGGCTTTACTGACCTTGGCGACTAGCTCAATCGATCGAAGACTCCCGACATCGACCCTTGGACCAGGCCGTGCTGACTCATAAGCCATGGCGCATCAGTTCACCAACAAAATCCACCAACCAACGAATCATCAACGGACCCTGCATAGAAGTCACCCGAAAAGCACAAGCAACCCATCCAAACTCTATGCCAAGAAGCCTGAACAGGAAATAGAAGAAACTCCTCTGCCGAAAGATCATTAGAACACGAGTTACTAGCCTAGAAATAGCTTCAAGATTGAGATGCATCGAACAAGAATGCTTAGGCGAGCAACAAAGAAGAAGAGAAAAACCATCGGGCGGAGGAAGAGATAATTTCACCACAAGAAGTTCTCAAAACACCAAGAACTCCATCAAAGATGCACCAAAACAGACATTCTTGATCAAGCATCTGAGACTACCACATACCATTTTCTCATTGAAACATTAACGCATGCAAGTTAAGGAAGAAACACTCTTTAGAGAGCATCACAATGCAAGAGCCCAACCAAGCAACCAATAAGACTAGATACCCATTTTCCTAAACCGTCGAGGAACCCTAAGCTCAAAGAAACAAAACCAACGGCCTGTACCAAATGCACCACCAGAAAGAAAAGAACATTCACCAATATTAACTGTGACAAAAGCTCACATTAACCATAAGCAACAAGAACAAGATCAACAACCACTGTATCACAGAACCGGGGGAGAGAAACTGAAGGAGTGGGAGAAAAGGAAAACTCGGTTGAGGAAGAGGGGATCAACGGCGCACCTGCTGAATGATATCAGTGGTGACTTGATTTGGGGAAGCATAGGCTGCCATCATGGGCTGCTGTATCTGCATGAGGTGCTGCTGCATCTCCCAAACCCACCCTTCCTTTCTAGACACCCTCGCTGCTCCTCTTTTAGGTTATATATGTCAGAAAATAAATAGATAAACAAGTTGTAGAAGTAGTTGATTGTTATTAACATATCCTCCTTCCTTTTATACAGGTTAGAAGGGAGAATTTTCCTCAACAGATTAGAGGATTTCCCTCAACAGAGTAGAGAGATTTCCTCAAACAGTTAGGAAATCTCATCTACTTATCATGCCCCCGCAAGATGGTGCTCCGATCAAGGAGGCCAATCTTGGACTGATGTAATGCAAAAAGTTTACGAGCTAGAGGCTTCGTAAATGAGTCGGCCAATTGATCAGCCGTATGAACATGAGAAACACGAAGTTGACGGCGGATAACTTGATCGCGTGCAAAGTGGAAATCGATAGCAATATGTTTCATGCGGGAGTGGAATACCGGATTAGCGCACAGATAGGTAGCTCCAATGTTATCACAATATATTGTAGGGGTGGAATCGATGTTGAGTTCCTGGAGTAGATTCGTGATCCAATTGAGTTCTGCAATGGTAGCGGCAATGGCACGGTATTCAGCTTCAGTTGTAGACCGAGCGATTGTCTTTTGCTTCTTAGAACTTCAGCTAATTGGATGTGCACCAAGGAAGATAATATACCCTGATGTGGATGTTCTATCATCAAGGTTACCTGCCCAATCAGCATCAGCAAAGGCATGAAGACAAAGTGGAGAGTGTTTACGAAAAAAGAGTCCATGATTTAAGGTCCCTTTAAGATATCGTAGAAGTCTCTTGGACCGCACCGATGTAAAGTAGATGGTTGATGCATAAACTGTGATAATTTGTTGACAAAATGAGATGTCCGGGCGCATGAGAGCTAAGTATTGTAAAGAGCCAACAACTTGGCGGTATTGAGTGGGTTCTCAGAGCGACTTCCATCCGATAATTTGAGAGAACCACTAGTAGAGATGGGGTTGTAACTGCATTTGCATCCTGCATGTTTGTCTTTAATAACAAATCTTGAATGTACTTGCATTGTGATAAAAGGAGATCGGAAGATGTGAAGGTAGCTTCGACGCCTTAAAAGTAGCTCAAGGGTCCGAGATCCTTAAGCGAAAATCGAAATGCCAACTGTTTGATGGGTCCTAAGGGACATGGGAGGTTTCGGGGAGGCTGACCTTTGTGGACGGATACGCAAGGGTGCTGCATGACTTAGGCAAAACCAGCTAAGTCCATGATAGATGATATCAGAGCGGGACAAGCACTCATAGAAACACTTAGCATGCAAACGTGGGGGACCTAGCGGGGTTGTGTTGAGGGCAGTCAGCACACGTGCGACTGTTTGGGGGAAAACGAGCATGGAGATGTAGGGAAAAGGAGTCGCTCAAAGGAGCGGGGCATCCGACATTGGCATTAAGAGGAATGGCCAACCCTTTCGCAAGAGACACCATAAAACAGACAATCTTGGAAGAATACAGAGCGCCATTAAAGGTTGGGATGGCTGAGTTTGAGCTATGGCTCAACGTTGACAACTATACTTGATGGTGCTCAAGGCAAGCGAAGGCTTTGGTAAAGGATGAGACCATACAAGGTGGAATGAGTTGCTCAAGCGACCAAAAGAGTTATGCAAAGATCCGAGGAGGTGAGGGGAATTGCTAACTCGAAGAATTTGGTACTCATGCATGGGCTTGTATGCGGACGATGGAATGTTTGTGGTCATCCCAAGGCGATCGAAACTCGGCGCCATAGAGCATTGAAACTTTCTCTTCGACATGTGAAGGATACGTCCATAGGAGGCTGATGTGTGCAACAAGTTCAGTATGTTGCTAGGCCTTGAGTGGTGCAGCGGGGGCTGTATTAACGTGAACTCACAATCTAGCAAGTGCATTTGCAGGAGGCAGAACAATGCACAATTTGTTTAGCAGATCGGAGTAGTCCAAGGGGATGGTGGTCTCCGAAACGAAGAGAGTTGTTGCTCCAATGGGATAGTTATCCAGGAGGGATAAGTCCCGGCTCTCCAGAGGGAGAATCATGTGGGACGGACCTCACATGTTGAGGAGGAGTACCTCAACAAACAATAACTCGACGAAGCTTAATGGGTGAGCAAAAAAGCGGCAAGGAGTCGTCGCGATGATCTCATTTCGAGAGAATGCATTGGTGGATGCATTCATGAG
Organism: Musa schizocarpa; assembly: GCA_900464855.2. Classification (NCBI taxonomy): domain Eukaryota; kingdom Viridiplantae; phylum Streptophyta; class Magnoliopsida; order Zingiberales; family Musaceae; genus Musa; species Musa schizocarpa. The sequence continues at coordinate 43,453,280 of LS990922.1, read as the reverse complement.
ATCAAGTGGGGGAGCGACTCAAAGCAACACAAATGAAGGCACACTTGGAGTCGATATGGAGATCAGACTCAAGGGAGAGCTAACCCGTGGAATGGTGGGCATGAGGGCCACCATCAACTCAATGCAAAAATGAGCAGCGGAGTAACTTAGGTGTAACTTAGCGAAGTACCCAAGCCAAGATGAAAGGAGCCAACATAGAAGTTGGAACATGGGAGCAGAGGCCGCAGTGCTTTCCTTGGGACAGAGGTCAAGGACATGAACTCTTCAGAGGTAAGAGCAGGATAATATTGTTCCATGGGTCCTTCATTCACGACAGAGCGGACTCATCTTGTATGGTGCCAAAGACGAAGGGAGCTTCTTGGCACATGCACCTTATCTCGAAAAAACATTTGATGAAGGAACTAAGGCGACTCAATTTGCAGAGGCGAAGTTGGGTTTAGAATGCCTTGGCCTGGGGCAAGAGGACACGAAGGCACGTACTCTTGAAGAATATGCCATAGTATTGCCATTCAAGTTGCTAGGCAGGAAGCAGTGTGCAGTGGAGATTGTGCTGGTAGGGGTAGAGGCCCAGGATCCAGACAATGGTGCACTAATTACAGCGAAGTCGGTGGACTTGAGGAGCTACTAGGCTAACGACGGACTGTCCTAGAGCAGATACTTCATCTAGGTGTGACCCAAGAGTGGGTGGATGAAGGTTGATTGCCAAAAAAGCTAACAAAATCGAAGGTGGAAGAGACCCTGTGATGTATTGGCAGAGGCCACACATGGAGAGTTCACAATTCGAGTTCATCCCATAAGGATCAGAATGTAATAGAGATGTCACCAGGAGGCGACATGGTGCAGCGGATCGTGGTGGAACAGTTTGTGGTAATGCGACACACATGACATGGTCCCATGAGGGACTAGATCATACGAAGGTATGATCGGGAGCTACTGGAAGCTCCACTTCGGTGAACAACATGACGGTAAGAAGGGCTATGGATTCAAGGGGTGAAGGCCATGGTACCACAGAGGTGAGTCTTCCGTGCGTGCATCGAATTTTGTATCGAATGAAAGCCTTGGTCATCAGTATATGGGGGCTGTGTTCCACCAATGGAAAAAGTTCGAATGTAAGTACAGTAACTCTCATGGGAGGGACTTGATCATGTAGAGGTATGATCGAAGCAACTAGAGAGTTAGACTGCTCCAGAGCCCATATTCGCTTAAGAGAGCCTGACAAGTCAAAGGACAAGGTCGAGTAAGTGAATGTTGCTACCAAGGAAGCTAAGGAGAATAGAATCGGTGCAAACCTTACAACGTGATGGCAGAGGCCATGCATAGGAGTTGCAGTCTGTCTTTCCATCGACCAAAGGGAGCTACTTGGAGAATACAAAGGTGTTGAAGTAGGGGGTCGAAAGGGGCGAGGAAGTGACGATGAGTCCAGAGGGACTTAGCTACCCAAAAATCAAGCATCAGTTAGAATGGAGGTGGACTCAGAGGAGTGCCACGGAGACATATCTACTGATCGTGAAGAAAAGGGATGTAGATACGAGGCGACGGATAGTAGGGTCATGGGCATGGCAGCGTCATGGTACCGCAGAGGCGGGACTTCCATGAAAGTCATTGATCCTTTGCTCTCATGGAGGGAGAGCACTTGGTCGTGAAAGGGGCGAAGAGATGGAGCATGTAGAGACAAACTCAAAGCTTGGGAGACAAGGCTAAAGGGCGAGGTCGAGGAACTTCAGAAGACCCGTGTCAATGAGCTTCTCATCAAGATAGCCAAAAGTGAAGGACTTGGTCGAGGCAAGAGTGCATGACCAAGGAATAAAGCATGACGACAAGATCTGTGATGTTGTACCTTTGCTACTCGAGGAGTAGGCGGCAGGTTTGATGGAGAAGGCGGTATAATCCCAGAGGTGACCAAACCTATGAGAGAATCACTCTAAGTTGGGGTGAAAACTTCCCGCATTCCCTTAAGTTTGATGGCATTGAGAAGGTGAATCGAGAATCGACTCAACGCAAGGAGTGCAAACTCTTGTAAGTTCTTCAGAAGTGTGAGCAAAGAGTAGGCGAAGGCTAGTAACCAGCTCGATGCATGGAGTACAACCTCGAGGAGGCGGGCGAAGTCAAGTAACCTTTGCCTTCTCAACCCTTAAGAGAATGGGCAAAACCGAGTACCCCAATTCTCTTATCTATCCAGCAGGGGAGCTCTGTATAAGTTCAAAGACCCTTCGAAGATAATGAAAGACAATAGTTATCAAATCATCACCAACGGTGATCAGTACTACTGAGAGTAGATTGTCCGCTTCATTTCCCAATGAAATGCCAATCGAAAGCGGAAGTCATGCGAACCTACTTGGATGTGACAACTAAGTGAAAGAAGAGTCAATGAGCAAATTTTATGGAGGAAGGACCCAAAACTTCAGAAGTTTGCGAGACGATGCTCGTTAAAGCTCTAACAAGCATCCACCCAGTTCAAGCAACATGAGGCATTTGAGAGACTAGCACAGTAAGGATGGTCTTTTTCTTCATCTGGAGAATCCACAAGAACCAACAGGGATCAACACAACTCAGCCAACCCCACACTAGAGTCAGAGTCATTGGCGAGTTGAAGTAGCATGGCAGATCAAAGGTTCGACTACTCAAAAACAATAGCGGAGAGCAGCTAGGAGCCAAGAGGCGCATTGCAGCTAGAGCAGAAGATTGAAGACTTAGCAAAGGCATGGAGTTGCAGTGTTGGCAGAGGCTTCGATGAGGACGTCGAAGGAATAAGTGGGGGAGAATGTCATAGACAAACTTCTAAATAGGATGTTTGATGTAATGCTTATATATGTCCATGTCTTTTGGTATGTTCATACTTTGTACTGTTGAATCTCGGATTTTGATGATGAAACTAATTGATTGTGTTTAGATGTTTAACTGCATTTTGAGTGATGCAGGTCTACTCGATCAGAATTAGACGATTAACGAGGAGGAATTGACGTTATTGTTTGGAGGAGATCACGTCAAGATATTGGACCAGCGAAGGCTTGAACGTCGGGCATCGGGCTAAGGAGAGCGGAATTGCACCAAGGATCCGGGGGGGTTGCAGAGGTCAACCGCCGACGATTGGGCAACAAGTCGCAAAGAGAGGACGATGCGCTGAAAAAAATCGGACTAAACGCCAACCAATGACGTGCGGGAACAACGGAATGTCGATTCGCATTGTAATAACTTGTCTAGATCGGAGTAGAGTTTTGGCTTGCATGTGCAGGATTAACTACGATAACGATGAAGACATGAAGCGAAACAAAAAGCGGAGTCAAACACGAAAGAATTCGTTGGGAGTTCAAGAGTTCGACGGAAGTCCGAAGGATCGTCGGGAACGCTACGCCGAACCAGCCGAGAATGAGTAGGGAGCTTCTTAGAAGGGTTTTTGGAAGCTTCATGGGAAGGTTCGTGGGAAGTTCGCAGAGTTTGCCGAGAAAGATCGGACTTATCGAAGAAGCTCGTTGGAACTCGCCAAGATCAAATCGTGAAGTTTAAGAGCTTGTCTGGGAGTCGAGAATGGTTTCCAGAGTTTATGGGAGGAAGACCAAAGTTAATAGGAAGCTTCATGGGAAGAAGTCTTGACTTATGGACTTTGTAATAGCTTATATAATGTCTTTAAAATTCGTAGTTAGCATGTTAATTAGGGTTAGGATTAGGTATTAATCCTATAACCCAAGTAGGGGCCTATAACACTATAGGCTGAAAACACTGTAGGCGGTGAGCTGAAAACACTATAGCGGGCTGAAAACACGGTGGCACCGCCTGGGCTGGGCGGTGACACCTCCTGGGCTGGGCGGTGGCACCGCCAGCATCGGGAACCCAAAGAGAATTTGAATTTTGGAGCCCAAATTTGAATCCTCTTAAGGCCTATAAATACCCCTCAAATCTCAGCTGAGATTACAACTTTTTGAGCAGCAAGAGTTTGAGAGAAAGGTCTTAGAAAAGTGTTAGCTTGTCTTCTTTTCAATTTGCTAGTGTTCACCTCATCTCTTCTCGAAAATCTGTAAGAGAGTGAACCGCTTGTAAAGAGTTGTAAGAGGGGTATTTACCCTTCCATTTCAAGAGACTTGCTAGTGGAAGGTGGGAGCCTCATCGAAGAGGGGCCTCGCAAGTGGAGTAGGTCATTTGACCGAACCACTCTAAAATCGGCGTGATCCTTGGTTTGCATTTCATTATTGCTATTTACATTATTGCAAACCTTCTTATATGCTTTAGTTCCTTATTACTTTTGCTGCGCATATTTAAGAATACGCTTTCAAGATTAAGCTTGTCAAGTTCCGCTCTTATCATACGAAAGATTTTTTAAAAACCGAAGTTTTAATCCGCTGCACTAATTCACCCCCCCCTCTTAGTGCTGCTCCGATCCTAACATGTACAACATGTAGAGAGACGACCGAAGGCTTAATAGTCTCATTTTAGTTGGGTTGGTGGCCGCTTTAGACTTGTAAATAAAGGTTATGTCATATGGACACGTGTGAGAGATTTTTGATCTGTAATGGACCATTTTGACCCTTTGTTGTGCAACTGTTCAGAGCTTGTAAGGTCTGTTTGTAATTTACATTGTCTATGAAGTGTTTTCGGAAATATTTGCTTATGGATCCCGAATGAGGCGTTTTCTCTAACCCGTTCTCTCTTTTGTGGGTCCTAAGGGACTTGGGAAGCTTCGGGGAGGCTGACCTTTATGGACGGATACGCAAGGGTGCCGCACGACTTAGGCAAAACCAACTAAGTCCGTGACATTCGGGTGCACCGAAGGCCTCCTCGAGGGGTCGCTGCCAAACGACCTAGTCACCCCCTTTCCTTTCATGCTCCCCGAGCCCTCGCCTTGGGGAGCAGCCCTGGACAACCCTAGGATAGCACTCTCATGAGCAGCCGAGCTCGCGTACGTCTTTTGAATCGCAGTCTTCGCCTTCTTTTAAGGGCGACCTACCTCCGGAGACCTCGGCATCCTTTTTGGTGTGCCCTTCTCCGAGGCACCCCCAGCTCCGAAACCCTCGCCACCTCAAGACGGTGGCACGGTGGCCTTGGCGTGAGGGGTCTTCTTCACCGACTGGAGATTCACCATCTCTACAAGCAACAGACTAGTCAGTCAGCTAGCTCGGGACGAACGGACGATCCATAACATGTGAATAACCATACCCTCGGTGGTCGAACTCAGTCCTGCCTCAACCAGCCACTCCTCGGTCATCTCCTTGATTGCCCGAGAAGAGGACAAGATGCCCCTCAGCCGATTCACCTCTGTTGTTTCTCTGGTAGAAAGCAATGGGGGGACGTTGTCGATGGTTCGGGAAGTTCATCCAGTGCTAAAACCCCACCCCCGATTGCAACTGACGAAAAAGAAGCAACTATTCCAACCCTTGTTGTTGGAAGGAGTGCCATTGATCTTAAAACCAATGTGGGCGGTCAGGTAATACCCGCCTTGCCCCTTGCACAGATGGAAGCAGGCCAGGAAAAGGATCCTGGTCGACTTAATCTTGGCTCCCTAACACTCCCCAAGAAAAGCCACCATATAATACTAAGAGTTTGGCACCATCTAGGACGGCGATATGCCCCACTTACGGAGGCACTCCTCGATAATGGGATGCAGCGGGAACCACAGTCCCATCTTGAGGGCCCCCACGGTCAACCCAACCCCGTCGAGAAACCGATCGTACGACCACTGACTAGGCCGAGGGGCATGAACACCATAGCACTTCGAGATGCGATAGCGATCCTGAAGTACCCTCAAATGTTCCTTGGTCATCATTGAGTCTACATCATGCCACGACTTGAGGGTTTCAAGCACAACAGTGCTTCTAGTAACCTCCGAAGGCATGCCACCCGAGGACAGACTATCCACCTCAGCCCACGGGCCCCAGAAGAAGAAGAAGAAGAAAAAGAAGAAGAGGAAGGCGGACACATCCCGACCTCAAGTTTGGAAGGAAGGAGCCGGGGCGTAGGACGAAGAACTAAGCAAAGTAATGGCAACTATTCTAGAAGAAGCTTATAAGGAGTAGGCTAACCCATCGTGAGGCGACGATTGGGCTTCTGGAGGAGAGAGATGGTTGCAGCATTTAAAAACCCATCATAACTCCTCAGATTCTCCATATTCACCGACCTCGGAGCTCCCACCAGAGGCGCCCCATCACCAAAAATTTCCCGCCATAAGCCATCCGTAGTGAGAAGTTTCCCGCCATGCCCTGCACTGCTCCACCAAGAACACCACATGGCGTGATGGCGCTTGGGCAAACCCCCAGCGTGTCGCCCAACGACACTCATCAGTTTTTTCCCGAGTCACTCCAGATCGGTCCCCGACTTGCGACTTGTTACTCCAGCCTGAGCCCGAGTATAGTCCCTTGGCCCATAGGCCCAATCTTTATCCAGGTCACTCCAGATCAGTCCCTGACTTATGACTCATCAGTCATGCCTGAGCCCGAGTATAGTCCCTCGACCCACAGGCCTAGTTTTTATCCTGGTCGCTCTAGATGAGTCCCTGACTTGTGACTCGATAGTCCTACCTGAGCCCGAGTACAGTCCCTCAACCCACAGGCCCAGTCTTTATCCAGGTCGCTCCAGATCGGTCCCCGACTTGTGACTCGCCAATCTTTTCCTGAGTCATTCCAGATCGGTCCCAGACTTGTGACTCACTAGTTTTTCCCGAGTCGCTCCAAATCGGTTCCCGACTTGTGACTCACCAGTTTTTTTTCGAGTCGCTCCAGATCGGTCCCCTGACCAGCGACTTGCCAAGCCATGTCATGATCAATGCCATGCCATGCAACAGCCAAGTCAACAAGAGGAACACCCCCACGCGTTGAGCTAGAATCCGTACCAAGGCGTTGCTCGGTGCGTCCCGTCATAGAAAGCTCGGGATGGCGCCGCATGGCGTCGCTCCGCACATCCCGGGACGATGGCTGCATGAAGGTACCATCTCACCCCTCGAGGAACGGTCGCCACGCCAAACCCGCATACGACCGACCCTCGTACAGTAGTATAAAAGCCCCTGGCCAGCATCCGGCCCAAGGGAAGGCAAAAAACAACTCAACCCACTACTGACATGCTTGTTGGAGGGGCCATAGTCGGTAATCACCCGACGAAGGCCATCCTTGCAGGAAAGCAACCACCCCGAGCCACGAGCATTTCGACCTTGGAGTCATCGATCAGCATCCCGATGGTAAGCCACCGACTGGCGTCTGGACCGAGAAACACTGATCAGCACCCTAACGATGGCCCCCCGATTCCGAGGGCTTTACTGACCTTGGCGACTAGCTCAATCGATCGAAGACTCCCGACATCGACCCGTGGACCAGGCCGTGCTGACTCATAAGCCATGGCGCATCAATTCACCAACAAAATCCACCAACCAACGAATCATCAACGGACCCTGCATAGAAGTCACCCGAAAAGCACAAGCAACCCATCCAAACTCTATGCCAAGAAGCCTGAACAGGAAATAGAAGAAACTCCTCTGCCGAAAGATCATTAGAACACGAGTTACTAGCCTAGAAATAGCTTCAAGATTGAGATGCATCAGAACAAGAATGCTTAGCTGAGCAACAAAGAAGAAGAGAAAACCATCGGGCAGAGGAAGAGATAATTTCACCACAAGAAGTTCTCAAAACACCAAGAACTCCATCAAAGATGCACCAAAACAGACATTCTTGATCAAGCATCTGAGACTACCACATACCATTTTCTCATTGAAACATTAACGCATGCAAGTTAAAGAAGAAACACTCTTTAGAGAGCATCACAATGCAAGAGCCCAACCAAGCAACCAATAAGACTAGATACCCATTTTCCTAAACCGTCGAGGAACCCTAAGCTCAAAGAAACAAAACCAACGGCCTGTACCAAATGCACCACCAGAAAGAAAAGAACATTCACCAATATTAACTGTGACAAAAGCTCACATTAACCATAAGCAACAAGAACAAGATCAACAACCACTGTATCACAGAACCGGGGAGAGAAATCAAGGAGTGGGAGAAAAGGAAAACTCGGTTGAGGAAGGGGGGATCGGCGACCTGCTGAATGATATCAGTGGTGACTTGATTTGGGGAAGCATAGGCTGCCATCATGGGCTGCTGTATCTGCATGAGGTGCTGCTGCATCTCCCAAACCCACCCTTCCTTTCTAGACACCCTCGCTGCTCCTCTTTTAGGTTATATATGTCAAAAATAAATAGATAAACAAGTTGTAGAAGTAGTTGATTGTTATTAACATATCCTCCTTCCTTTTATACAGGTTAGAAGGGAGAATTTTCCTCAACAGATTAGAGGATTTCCCTCAACAGAGTAGAGAGATTTCCTCAAACAGTTAGGAAATCTCATCTACTTATCATGCCCCCGCAAGATGGTGCTCCGATCAAGGAGGCCAATCTTGGACTGATGTAATGCAAAAAGTTTACGAGCTAGAGGCTTCGTAAATGAGTCGGCCAATTGATCAGCCGTATGAACATGAGAAACACGAAGTTGACGGCGGATAACTTGATCGCGTGCAAAGTGGAAATCGATAGCAATATGTTTCATGCGGGAGTGGAATACCGGATTAGCGCACAGATAGGTAGCTCCAATGTTATCACAATATATTGTAGGGGTGGAATCGATGTTGAGTTCCTGGAGTAGATTCGTGATCCAATTGAGTTCTGCAATGGTAGCGGCAATGGCACGGTATTCAGCTTCAGTTGTAGACCGAGCGACTGTCTTTTGCTTCTTAGAACTCCAGCTGATTGGATGTGCACCAAGGAAGATAATATACCCTGATGTGGATGTTCTATCATCAAGGTTACCTGCCCAATCAGCATCGGCAAAGGCATGAAGACAAAGTGGAGAGTGTTTACGAAAAAAGAGTCCATGATTTAAGGTCCCTTTAAGATATCGTAGAAGTCTCTTGACCGCAGACCAGTGTAAAGTAGATGGTTGATGCATAAACTGTGATAATTTGTTGACAGCAAATGAGATGTCTGGGCGCGTGAGAGCTAAGTATTGTAAAGAGCCAACAACTTGGCGGTATTGAGTGGGTTCTGTAGCAGGACTTCCATCCGATAATTTGAGAGAACCACTAGTAGAGATGGGGGTTGTAACTGCATTTGCATCCTGCATGTTTGTCTTTAATAACAAATCTTGAATGTACTTGCGTTGTGATAAAAGGAGACCGGAAGATGTGAAGGTAGCTTCGACGCCCAGAAAGTAGCTCAAGGGTCCGAGATCCTTAAGCGAGAATCGAGCTGCCAACTGTTTGATGAACGCTTGAATGCTGATGGGATTGTTGCCTGTGACAATAATATCATCCACATATACCAGAATATACATTGTGTTTCCATGATAATGTCGCAGAAACAACGAAGTGTCAGATTTGGAGTTAAGAAAGCCGACAGAAATAAGAAATGAGCTAAGTTCAGTGTACCAAGCTCTCGGAGCCTGACGAAGTCCATAAATGGCTTTCCGAAGTTTGCAAACATGCTGTGGATACTGAGGATGAGTAAAACCGGGGGGTTGTTGCATAAAAACATCTTCGGATAGAGATCCCTGTAGAAATGCATTATTAACATCCAATTGTCGTAATTGCCAGCCTTTAGTGGTAGCCAGACTCAAGATGAGCCGGATTGTAGTGGGTTTAACAACAGGACTAAACGTCTCAGTGAAATCAACCCCAGGTCGTTGATGAAACCCTTTGGCGACCAAGCGTGCCTTATATCGGGCAACAGAGCCATTTGGGTTCCGCTTAATTCTAAAGACCCACTTACACCCGATGATGTTTTGTGAAGGATGGAAAGGAATGAGATCCCACGTTGAATTATGGAGGAGGGCATTATATTCCTCACTCATGGCAGTACGCGAATGTGGAGATTTTTGGGCTTGAGTAAAGGTGGTGGGTTCAACGTTGGGGGATGAGGAATTCATGATAGCTTGAAGGTTAAGTACCTGACGAGGTTTAAAAATACCATGCTTAGAGCGAGTGGTCATAGGATGATTAGAGATGACAGGATTGGGAGGTGATGTTGGGTGAGGATCTGTGGCAAAAGTCGGGTCAAGTGGAGACACGTCAGGGGCACTTGGGCAAGAAGGAGATAAAGAGGATGGTTGTGTCTCGGAACATATTGCCCCATCAATTGGGGAAGAGTGGAGTGGAGTAGGAACGGGCAAGTGTTGAACTGGAGTGATATAGTGCGGATCAGGAGGGGAGGAAGTAGACGAAGTCATGGGAGGCTCGTCCGATTGGACCGAAGGTATACCCCAGTGAGATAGTGAAGTGGTCTGTATGGCAGGATATGGAAGGGTTTGGAAAGGAAAGTTAGACTCAACAAAGACAACGTGACGTGATATGAAGATTTTGTGAGTGTGGAGATTATAGCAGTGGAAAGCATTATGTTCAAGTGAGTAACCAATAAAGACACAAGGAGTAGATCGGGATGTTAACTTATGAGGGGCATAGGGACGTAACCAAGGATAACATAAACAGCCAAACACTCGGAGTTTACGAAGGTTAGGGGGTTTGTGAAATAGTGTCAAAGGGGGACCGGTATTGTAGAACTGGTGTAGGCATTAGATTAATTAGGTAGACAGCAGTTTGAAAGGCTGCTGTCCAAAAAGCTGAAGGCATGGAAGCCTGATGTAGAAGTGTGAGTCCAGTTTCTACTATATGTCGATGTTTCGTTTCGGCAGAACCAACTAGTTGAGGCGTATGTGGGGGAGACTTGAGGTGTTGAATGCCACAAGTCGAGAGATGGGATGCCGGGCTTGATATTCACAACCACCATCGAGTAGACTGTCTTAATGGTAGACTGAAAATAGTTTTCACCAACTTCGGAAAGTGGAAAAAAAATGCGAGAAACGCCGATTTATGAGAAAGAGGATATATCCATGTGTACTTAGAGAAGTGATCTACAAAAATAACATAAAATCGAAACTTATCAAAAGATAAGATTGGAGCAGGACCCTAAACATCAGTATATATAATTTCAAAAGGTTTAGAAGAGGAAATGGAAGATGAGCCAAAAGACTGTCGATGACTCTTATTACTAAGACAAGCATCACAATGCATCATAGAGTTAGTGGACTTAAAAAGAGGAAGAGAGTGACGAGATAATAATTTCTGCTGAATAAAGGACGAGGGATGACCAAACCGACGATGCCACACATCAATTGGAGCCAAAAGTAAGAATGAACAGAGGGTTGGGTTATTCGAGAGGTTGACGGCCATTCGTAAATGTTGTCTTTATTCGGGCCTTGGACCAATGATGCCCCCGTGCTCAAGTCCTTAACAAGAAAAGAATCAGGAAAGAATTCAATGGAAGTATTGTTATGTTTGCAAAATTGAGAAACAGAAATGAGGTTGCGTTTAATATGAGGAGCACATAAAACATCATCGAGCGTAAATGTATTAGAGTCAGAATTAAGCATTGTGGAACCAGTATGAGTTATAGGAAGTCCTTTACCATCACCGATGATGATATCTTCATCGCCACCATAGGGATTGTGAAGAGACAAATTCTGAAGATCGCCAGGTGATGTGATGAGAGGCACCAGAGTCGACAATCCAGTTGGACTGGCTAGGTGTCGGAGAAGTTAGGAGATTTGCCTGAGGCCAGTGTGACGGAGCAGGGGAGGGGGACGAGACCGGCAAACTTTAGCAGAGTGGTCGACTTTGTCACACGATTATAAAACGACCCGTCTTTGATGGCTCGGTAGAGGGGGGACGCCAAGACGGATGATGGCGGAGTTGCCACTTTCATGAGAAGTGATGACTAGGAGGATAGGAGGGTGTTGCATGGAACTCACGTAATCAAGAGGCGCATTAGCCAAACCTTGGGTGATGTTCGGCGAGTACCGAGTGCTCTTCCGTTTAGACTTATGACTGACTTGAGCAGTGACAGTTGATCCAGGTAGTTTGTCCGCACGCTTCAAGTACATCTCGTAGTCGGTCGGACTTATCATAGAGATCTTCAAAAGAGATTGGCGTCGCAAGCGTGCCAATTGCAACAGCCCAATTTTTGTAGTCGGTGTCGAGACCATTGAGGGTATGAATGACAACCTCTTCGTCACATAGAGAATGACCTATTAAGGCCAAGTCATCAATGATAACCTTGATGTGTTGTAGATAATTAGAGATACTACTTCCCTCTTGTTTTGTCACCATAAGCTTGGATAGAAGACCGAGCTTGCGAAGTATCGCGAATGATTTGCCGGGGTGGTTTTGCGATTGTAGACCATGCATCGCGGTGTCACACACATGAAGATATCAAGGGAGCAACAGATCCAAAGAATGAAGCTTGAATGGCTTGGAGGATGAGACGATCTTGACGAGCCACGGTTTGGAGTTGGATTGGGTAATCGGACTGGGATCGCCGAGGATGTTGAGCATGGCGGAGGACATCCGAAAGAGCCATCAATGTAACCTAGCAAGTCGTATCCAAATAAAAGATTAGAAAATTGAGCTCGCTAGGACGCATAGTTGCCACCCTTTGATAACTTAAAGGGTATCAGCGTGGCAGCATTGATGGAGATAAGCCCTGTAGAAGAACAAGAAGTGAGAGTCCCTACAGGAACTGAAACATCAGAAGAAGTGAACGAAGACATTTTTTTTTTTTTCTCTTCTTCGTTTTTTTTTTTTTTTTAAGAAGTGGAGAATGAGGGAGGGGCTGCCGCTATAGATTTATCGAGGAGATTGGGCAATCTACAACAAGCGCCCAAAGTTGTTTGGGCCATGGCTTTGTGGGATTGTCGCTGGTCAGTAGCAAATTGTAGAGGTCGCAGTTCTTCAAAAAGGTAAAACCGCAAGCGATTCTCAAGACCGTGGTTTATTCTTTGTTGATTGCTGCTTGTCGCAGCCGGATTGTAGAGGCTGCATTCACGGAAATGGCCGGAAAATCAGTAGTGTTACTCAAGGAAACCAGAGTGAGAGAAATCAAAACAATTAGATGTATAGAGAAAAAGCAGCGAAAAAAAAGTCGTGGTAGAGGAAGGAAGATGCAAAGCAATTCGCGGTTCTTCTTTGGTCGGGAAGCAGCCGCGACAAATGAAGGAGGAAGACGCAGCAGCCGGCCGTTAAGCAAAAAGGAAGACCGAGCGAGGAAGACACCATCGTTCACCGTTCAGAAGCTATTGAGGAGGAGGACATCGCCGTTAAGGAGCCCGTTGTGTAGAGGGAAGCGGCAACGAAAGGTCGGGATGAAGAGGAAGATGCTATTCGCGACTACCACCGGGCGGGAAGCGAGGAAGGCAAATCATTGTTCACCGTTCACCGCTATTGAGGAGGCAAAGTGAGAGAATGTTTTCCTCCTGGCGTGACGACGACGGAGAGTGTCTGGTCAGAGGCGACAAATAGGAGAGGGAGCAAGGCCGGCGAAGAAAAGCAAGACCGACGATGAAGAAAGAGAAGAAGTGGATGAGCAGAGCTAAGACGATGCTCGTTACTGGCTCTGAATCCCTGTCTTGTACTTCTTCAATGACTCCGCTTGGCTAACACACGGCGATACGCCAAGGAGGAACTGCTATGATACCATGTTAGAAAATAAATAGATAAACAAGTTGTAGAAGTAGTTGATTGTTATTAACATATCCTCCTTCCTTTTATACAGGTTAGAAGGGAGAATTTTTCTCAACAGATTAGAGGATTTCCCTCAACAGAGTAGAGAGATTTCCTCAAACAGTTAGGAAATCTCATCTACTTATCAATATATACATGAAAGAGAGAAGCAAGAAGAGATGAGAGGGCAGGGTGGTGCCTTCTTCAGCTTGCTTGGGGCTTTCTTCGAGCCTTCCCCCTCCGTTGTAGTTGCTGTCAAAGGTTCCACTCACCGTCTCGTTTATTTACTTTAAGCATGTAGCTTAATCCGGAAGAGTGATAACCACAGGTCGGTGAATAAAGATGCGAGGTGACGATAGGGGCGGTGAGGGGAGATAGATTCCATCGGTCACGTGCGAGGCAAGCGAGGGTGGGGGGCCGACAGGGAACCTACGAACTGCGAAGTCTTCGGACCACACGCATGGACTGTCGGAACCGGTCGGACCGGGCCGGTCGGAGGATGGGTATTCAAGTGCATTCATGTCATCTTCTCCTTGTTGTGTTCTTGCCTTGATTTGATTCCACCATCACTTGCGTTGCTGCTGGGGATGGGGAGGTGGATGGATTGGCTTGCACTGGATTGAATTATTTGGGATTCAGACACTGTTCATGGGTTATGTTTGTGCATGGCTGTGTGCCTTTCGCAGGTCCAAGAACATGTACTGCAAACCCCCCCCCCCCCTGGTTCTTGTTTCGTGCTTTGAATCTTTCCTTCCAAATGGAAAGATGGGTGGATTGAATGATTTTGGCTGCAGTCACTGTTTTGTACAGTATTGCTTCAAAATGCACTGCAAGCGGTGGCCACCGGAGCTGCCCTCAGTCAAACATTTAGGTGGAAGTGAAAGACGAGGGAGGGGGAAAAAAAAGTAAAAGAGATGCTCCCAATTCCCCAAACAAAGGAAGGGGTTGCTGGGGCTCCTTATGGGCTGGCTAGATGTGATGGGATGAGATGGGATTGGCATCTTATATATCCCAGCTTGTGGAAAAGCAACATCCTTAGCCCTGGCCACCGAGTAATAGCAGCATCATCTCCAACCATTCTCTCTCATTCTGTAGTTTTCTTCTATACATTTCTCTTTGCTGGTGGCTGCAGGTTTCTTTTACTGCTAGTAAAAATGGTGGCTGATCTCCAGCTTCCCATGAGGCGCAATAGGATGCATGAGATAAAAAGTCTTCAAGGGCTCTATATTTGTATGGTAATACGAGTCAATAATGATTCTATATTTGTGTGGTAATGCCCTGGCCACTGACATACACATAGCAGTGTATGCAATAGATGAAATGCGTCAAAAAGTAAAAACCACCCTCTGACAGTCACATGAAAGTTCATTTTCCAGTGGAGAGTCGTTGCCAGGCAAGCCTTTTACCAGCAGCTGATACATGAATATCTTTCTTGATGCAGTAGAAGTGTTGCATGCAAGCCATTTTCCATGATACAATACATTGGATTACATATGCTCGACACATCCGCATGAGAGAAACACATATAAGAAGCTGAACCTCTGTTGCTTGGAAGAATCGTGTGATGATTGTATTGCCATATGCCTGTATGTGGGTGTGGCCTTTCAGAATTTAGTTGATATGATCAGCTTTCCTGGTTCAGACTTTCAGAATTTTAATTACACACCAACAGCAGGCTGGGCTAAGACTGTTTTGGCAACAGTGATTTCAGCATCTTGGACTCGTAAAGTTTGATGGTGATTGAGCTCAAGCTGTTTATCCTGAGCTGAAAACCTATACATCCATTTAAGATGACCGGTTGAGTTTAGCTGTTGGTGAAGAATCCTTGATATATGTTATCAGTGCTTGACCATTATACGCTGAGTTTAGCTATTCACTCTTTGGTCATTGCTTGATCTTGACAAATAGACAGACAGACAAATAAAACACTCAGGACAAGAATCATCTGATAATGAGCATGTAACAGTGGAGACATCATCTCTATATCTTTTTAAGTGATCTAATTATGTGTAGCTTTTAATGTAATCGATGGTGCAATCAGAAACATCTCAATGACACAGGAATTGCCTTCTGGTAAGTCTAGAAATGCATATAACTCGATATACATTTCAGCAATTAATTTGCAAAAGCCAGTATGTATACAGCATTGATGTGCCCTGTTAAATAAGGAGGTTCATCAAGGCAAAACCTTTCATTCCAGCAAATTAATAAATATCAATGATGGGCCCTGTACATTGTTAATATTTTCCTTAAGCTGACCAAAGCTGAGCATCTTTATATTAACAACCTCACATGCAGAATCCCATCAAGTCAATGTTTAATGGATTTATTTTTCACTTACATTAACAACCTTACTTACGGAATCCCATCAAGTCAATGTTTAATGGATTTATCTTTGATTAAGTGTGGGAACATGTTTTCTGAGCCATAAATATCCTTCCACCTATATCCATAACCCGAAGTACGTATATATCACGACCACGAGTTTCACGTTTACGTATGTACATGTTTAACGTTTTATTTGAGGAACATGGTTATGGGCCCACCCATGCAATACTTAATGGGCACGTACCTCCCGGGGGCATAGGTGAAGAAGTAGCTATAAATACCCCCCATCCCTTCCCAGAGGAAGGGCGTGCATCATCTTCTTCCTCTTCTTCTTGTGCACACACACATCCATATCTGCAAATGGTTCTTTCTCTTTATCCATTTCCTGCTTTGCAAGTTGTGTCGTAAGGTTTCGATGCATGGCATATAACGTGATGGTGTCGTGCATGCGTGCAGGCGGGAGAGATCAAGGTGGGGGCGTGGGGCGGCAACGGAGGGTCTGCATGGGACATGGGGGCTGCCTACCGCATCACCAACATCAAGATTCGCGCCGGAGACGCCATCGACGGCATCGTGATCACCTTCACCCGTTCTGGTCGGACGGAGACCATGCGCTTCGGTGGCACCGGGGGCACACCCTACGAGGTTCGTCCTCCTCGTCATCTTCCTCCTAATTAACACCATCAATTGGTTGTACCTCGATGACAGAAACTCTCGTTGTTCAGATTCCTCTGCAAGAGGACGAGTATCTTGTGGGCGTCGAGGGGTCCGTGGATACGATGTGGGGAATCACTCTGGTGAGGAACCTGACGCTGAGGACCAACAAGAAAAGCTATGGACCTTTCGGCACCAGTGGCGGAAAACCTTTCTCCGTTCCTGTAGCCTCAGGTAAGATCATTGGCTTCTTTGGACGTGCGGGCGCCATGATTGATGCCATCGGAGTTTACCTCGCACCTAACTAGACCTCTTCGAGTGATACTGCTGCTACTCTACGTTGGGATGCTTTAATAAATGATCGAGGCTTGCTGTTACCTACTTGGACGTCATGAATTGTTACCGTCGTCGTCGTCGTTAGGGTGGCTGTGATCATGAATAAAACAAATAAAGATGCAGTTTGATACGTTTCGACTGATCATATGCTTATATTAGCTTTCCATTTCATGTGTTCTCTTATGGTAGTTAATTCCCATAAAAAATCCTCCCGGCCAAAGTAAATGAAGGATCGATCATGTGCAATTGTTTGCATGGTTGTCGTCCTTTGACAAACTTGTTTTCCCCAAGGCCTCTCATGCTTCTACTAAATTATCTCACAAAGATGATAGACATCACCAAATCGTAGATAAGAATGATTAAAAATATATATAAAAGAGACACTTAAAACCAAAAAATTTATCAAACATTTAAAATCTTTGATACTCCGAAATCTCTCAGCCTCTATTCATCTCACCTCCCTTCTTCTTGTAAATTCAATGTCATATATTCATAGGGGTTGAACTCAATATTAATATTGACTTCAATTAAAATAAGATTTTTTTTTTATCTTAGCTAAAACTTTTAAATCATCTCCTATCTAATCGTAATGTTTAATTTAATAATTCAACATTCTCTTACTAAACTAGATTTTCAATACAAAAAATATTATGAAGAGTCTTTAGCATCGATGCAATATCCTATATTCAATAGATATATGATTGCAACTATTTAATTTCTTATGTTTAAAAATTGTAAAACATAAATAGAATCCTTTTTATAAAAATGAAATTATTTAACAGTCATTATTATTTTGTTATTTTGATGATAGGGGAGGCAGTCTCTCCTAGGCAATATAACCTCATGGTCATTTTTCATCGGAGCACTTCCCTCGCTCTTCGGAGCATTACGAAGGTTTTATTATAAAAGATAAGATTCATTTTGTAAATTATTTGACAAAGTGTTTGTACTTATGAAATTTTAAAAAAATTATAACATAAATGTAATTATGACATTCGGAAAAGACCATTATAGAAAAGAAACCATATGGCTTCATTTATCCTCAGGCTTCTTTCTTTAATCATTTTACAAAATGATCTTCTACGAAAGAAAAATATGTCTACGAGTCTCCAAGTCCAAGAATGACACTGAAATAACACCATAGCGAGAAGGATCAGTTAGGAAAAAATTATGATTTTTATAGGCCTTCGAATTTTGTTGGACAATAAAAAATATGAATCTTGATTTCTTTTAATTATATGAGAGAAAAGAATGGAAGCGAAACAAAAATCAAAATCTAAAGAGGGTATGCATCCCACTTTGTGGGGGGGGGGGAATCAAAGAAAGACACCAACCAGGAGAAAAAAAAGTGTATAAAGAAAAAAAAAGAAACAGATGAGTTGTTGTTGGAGTGTTACAAGGAGAAATAAAAATTAGTAAGAGAAAAAAATGGAAGCGAAAGAAAATCAAAATCTAACAAAAGGGTATGCAACCAACTATGTGAGGGAAAAACCAAAGGAAGACACCAACTAGGAGAAAAAAATGCAAAAAGAGAGAAAAAGTTGGTAAGTTACACGGAGAAAAAAAACAAGGGAGAGAAAATAATGAAAGTGAAAAAAAGCCAAAATATAAAGAGAATATGCAACGCACTGTGCGGGGGGAAAACTATAAGAAGACACCAATGGAGAAAAAAAGTGCAAAAAAAAAGGTGGGTTGTTGCTGGTGCGTTATAAGGAGAAATAAAAAACAGTGAGAGAAAAGAATGGAAACAAAAACAAATCAAAATATAAAAAGGATAGGTTGGGGGAAAGCCAATTGGTGTCGAGAAAAAAAAGTAAAAAAAAAAGAAGAAAAGGATGGGTTGTTGTTGGTGTGTTGTAAGGAGAAATGAAAAACGGTGATAGAAAAGAATAGAAGCAAAAAAAATAAAAATCTGAAAAGGAAGTTATACTTTTGTTACTTTCTTACCCTGCCCTGTCCAAGGTGAATGCAATATGCATAAAAGGGATTTCTTATAGTACATCAAATTTTTTAGATTTTTTTTTTTATCCTGAGAGGATACATGGAGCATAAAGGGGACACTTTTAGATATGTTCAGCACTTTCAGATGTATTTTGTCTTATATGAATACATTATGTATAAAATAGTACACCTTAGGGTATGTCAAGTACTTTTAATGTTTCTTTGTCCTACCATGATACATTGCTATGTTGGGTGTGGATGTCTTTTTTTCTTGGATAAATGCATTGTATACAAATGAGATATTATGGGATGTGTTTGATATTTTATTTTATTTTTATCATGGATGAACTTATTCCACATGATTGACACACTTTGATGCAGTAGGTGCTTCAGATGCTTTTTTTTTTTTCTTAGGTTGAACAAATGCAAATGAGATGCTCAGGATGCATGGGGGCACTTAGAATGTTTTTGTATTAGGAAGATGCATCATACACAAATAAGATATCTTGTGTGGAAAGATTTTTTTATTTTAACAAAGGAAAGAGAGGTCAAAATTGAGTAGGTTAGTGGGCCCAACCTAGTGAGGCTGAGAGAAAGAATGATTGAGAGAGTAAACGCAATATGATAAGGTCGGGAGGAAAATATGCGATTGGATTCTCAATCAGTGAAGATTAAGTTTGAGAAGCCAAGTGCCTTCACTTAATCTTTAGAGGTAAGAAATACTTTATAAGACTATCAATATGACTATGAAGTCACTATTGCTTTGGTGGTTAAAACTCTTTTGTATTTAGGAGGGGATTAAGTCTAAGGTTTAATTGGTCCAGAAAATATTCTTTTTATCTTTGACAACTTAAGAGTTGTTATAGCTCCTTGCAAAACAAAATTTAGATTTAACTGGACTCCAAAGTATAATGTTATTAATGCAAAATTATGATCGATTAAAGGAAAGTTTAGAGTGAGATCTAGCCTTAGCCACATACATTGATCGATTTAAGGGAAGTTTAGAGTGATATCTAGCCTTAGCCACATACATTTGCCCCTATTTAGATGACTTGACTGCATGAGAAGATAGAAGCAAAGTCAAGAAGGTTGCTTTTTCAAAACCAATGCTAGGAACAAGACCAATCATGAGGACCAACAAGGAAAGAGAGAGAAAAGAGCTAATACAAATTTCATCGGAGTGTTAGAATCAAGTTGGCACTAGTAGATGAATTAGTTCTTATAATAAAAATTTCTTCGATTCAGAAAACTTCAATAAAAAGCTTGATTCAATGAAACCTATATTGGAAATGATATCGAAAGTGTGTTTCACTTGAAGTAAATATAATCAGTAATTAAAATATAGAACAATAGTAATGAAAAGCAAAAGGAGGGCGCACATCAAATTCATAGTGGTTCGGTCGTCGTGACCTACATCCACTCCTGATTCATCCTCCGTTGAGGCTACCAAGGTCTACTAACGATCTTTCTTCAATGGGCGAAGACCAACTACCCTCTTATAACATGTTTAAGATATAAACTTTTATAAGTCTCACACCTTTCTTAAAATGATCATAAAGCTAAAGGAGGAAGAGGATACTTAGCATTTTTTCAACACATTTACAACCCAAAATCTCAAGAATTTAGTTCACATTTCGTGCTCTTTCACATAGCAAAAGAGTGAGGTATTTATAGACCCCAATAGATTTAGTTCACACTTTCATGCTCTTTTATGTAGAAAAAAAATGTCTCATCCCTAGTTTTTGGGGTACTGACGTTATCATCGCTTGCATACTAACATTGGGCAATACCACCGCTTAGTCTAGCGATACTATTGCCTGATAAGGCCTTGAAGATTGAACTTTGATGGTACCATCGCCTGACATGGTGGTACCATTACTTGATAGTATTAACTATTAACGGTACCACTGTCCAGATCACTTGGGATGTTGAGCCTTAGGCGATTCCATTGCCTAATCTGGTCGATGCCATCGTCTGACGTGGCATCAAGTAACTGAATGAGCCATCCAATTGACCCAATTCAGCACTGTTAAGGGCCCAATTGGCCTATAATTGAGTTAATAGAATTTCTCTCAAAACCAACTCAACTTAAGGTCTTAATTAGTTAAGGCTAAAATAAATACGATACAATCAATCTAAGTTGTCTAGCATGTCTATTGTTCAATCGAACTCTCGGTGAACTTCCGACAAACTTCTGGTGAGCTTTCGGTGAACTCCCGATGAACTTCTAGTGAGCTTTCGGCGAACTTCCGATGAGCTTTCACTGCTCATCTGATCCTTCGGTGTATCCCTCGATTCATTCGACCCGATGCTTGATCATTGACTCCAACCCAACTTCGATTCTTCTTTAATTATTTTGCCTTTCCCACGATCGTAGTTAGTCCTGCATTACTTATCTCAATACATGGATTAGATCATTAATTTACTAATTGATTTTATCATTAAAATCCAAGATTCAAAGAACTACATTCGCATGGGGTACACCCACCCTCGCCTCCTTTATTAGCTTCGAAGCGACCCGTCATCGACGAGTGAACCAAAGGAGCATAGTCACTTGGCCTAGATTCTTTGAGCAAAATAAACAAACCTGTGAGTTGACAGCCCAGATGTATCCAAACCTATGATACCCTTGACATATAGAACCGGCTCCTGGGATGCGTTGACACAAACATCAAATAGCTTTCTCGATAATGTGTAGTATTGCTATTGGTGGAACTAACAAGACTCACACTTGCGGACATTTACACGTTACTAGAACCAAAGCTATGTTTGGGAAGCAAGAGGGAATGGGTGGGAGAGAAAAAAGCCAATGTCCGAGCGAAGGTATTCTGAGGGGTGATGAGGAACAAAGAAGAGAACAGGAGGATGCAAAAGGATTAATAAAAAGGACATGGGCGAGGTATCGACAAGCACGGGACCCACCTCCACTTAGGAAAAAGAATCTTGTTCGACCTTTTGGAAAAAGGATGGTCACACAAGCCAAAGAGTGCCCGAAACTTTCGCATGACCATGAGCATGTGTGTTCGAATGAAAAATGATAAACGTGATACATCATTACAATATTATTTTTTTCAATTAAATAAAAATTAATTACTTTCTTTATTGAATATTATCAAAGATAAAACTCATAAAGCTTTTGTAAATGATAGAAGCTAGTAAAGAGTTGTCTCTTGATTTATAATAAAAAAACCTAATGATGAGTCAAATTAATTAGGTAATATATATAAGATTGAACATTAATTCAATCCAAAGATGTAAGTTTATTAAATTATGAATTAAAGATAATATATTATCTATTCAGCTACGTATCTCTTTTTTAACAAAAAATTCACTCATCTAGAATAAATATATGATACTAAGTTAGAAAATTAAATAACGATAAGTTTGAGTCAAATTAATTAATATTAATATATATTATATTTGATAATAATTCAATCTAACTATAATTTATTAAGACATATAGTTCTTTTTTTGATAATTTTTAAATCGATAATGTATTTTTAACAATTTCTAATCTTTCTCTCAATAACTCTATTTTGTTGTGGATTTTTTAGAGTAGAGAAATTATGGTTGTACCCATTTGAATTTAAAAATAATAATTTTTAAAATTATTATTTTTAAATTCACCATCATGATCACTAAGAATAGAAGAAATTATAAAACCTTTTTTATTTTATACTTATTTGTAAAACTTGATAAAATATTTAAAATAATCATCTTTATATTCCAAGAAGTATGTCCAAGTATATCTACTATAATCGTCAACAATCACAGAAGCATATTTAATACAGACTCGTGATGTCAATAAGTCTAAATAAATTTATATAAATTAAATACGATGGTCTAGAGGTATTTATTTGATTTTTAGGTTTGAAGCTACTTTTTATGTGTTTTTTTAGTTGACACACATCATAAATTTTATCATTGACAAATTTATCTCTAGGCATTCCTCTTACAAGTTCTTTAGTTGTAATTTGTGAGATCAATTTTATACTTGTATGACATAATCTCCTATGTCAAAACCATGCATCATCGTTTAAAATCAAAAAATAAGTTTCATCATGAAAATCATCAAGATCAATAGTATAAATAATATCGCTTCTTAAAGCAATCATAGATTTATCTTTATGTGATATCTGTATGATGTAAGCATTAGATTTAAATTTAATTTTATATCCTTTATCACACAATTGACTAATGCTTAATAAATTATGTTTTAAACTATCTACTAACCGAACATCTTTATTCAAAAGATTTAATTTATTACTGATATTTCTTTATCAATAATTTTTTCTTTGTTGTTGGCTTTGAATGTGACATATCCTTCATCTTGACTAGTGAGCTTTGGGAAATGTGTTGGATCTTTGGTCATGCCTTAAGCAACCACTATCAAAATACCATTTTTTACTCTTAGCTTTTGTTTGAAGATATACTTACAAAAAAAGAGGTTTGCTTTATGTACCCATTTAAATTTGGGTCCTTCATAGTTAGATCTATTTTTCTTGACATTTGGCATTAAATCATTTATACTTTCTTTAGGAACCCAAACTAATTTATGAGAGCTATATTTTTTAAAAGAACATGTATAAGTATAGTGACCAAATCTCCCACAAAAATTATATTTAACATTAGGAGGAACATGTAGTGTGAGTCCTTTTATGAATTTTATTGGCTTTTGTTGAGTGTTACTATTCACAAAACTGATTCTTTCCTTTTTTATGTACAAAACCTTTCTTAATAAGAATCATGTTTAATGATTTATTTTTAATTTTAAATTTTTCTAATATTTGTTGTAATAACATATTTTTATTTTTAAATGAGTCTAACTCTTCACATTTAGTGTAAGATGTTAATATGTAATTTTCAAACTTATTTTTTAATTTATCAAATTCATTAGAGAGAGATACATGATCCTTTTTTAGTAATTTATATTTTTTTATCAATTATTTTATGTTTATCACATAAATCATGAATTGTATTAAATAATTCATCATAAGATAAGAAAATTTCAGGTGAGTCACACGCCTCATCATTGAAAGCCATCAATATGTAGATTACCACTTCGTCTTCATTAGTTTGTTCTTCGTTTTCTGATGTACTTGATTCATCCTAAGTTGCCTTGAATACTTTCTTCTTTTTTTATAGTTTCTTTTTCAATTGTGGACACTCATTTTTTAAGTGTCCTAGCATTTTTTGCATTCATTATAAATTATTGTATCATTTTTAAGTTCATTTTTATTCTTAGATTTTTATTTTATAGAATTAGTCTTATTAGTATTTATAATTTTTTTAAATCTTCTTATAAGAAGTGTTATGTCATCATCATCATCACTTAGAACTTTCGCTCGAGTGATATTCTTTGGTTTTCAGTATAATATCCTTCCTAATTTTTGGAAGGATTTTCTCTTATTTGTTATGTACCTTATAAGTCATTTCATAGGTCATTAAAGATCCTATGAATTCTTTAAGAGAAAAGTTATTCAAGTATTTTACTTATTAAATTACAGTTACCTATAGATCCCAACTTTTAGGAAGGGATTTTAAAATCTTATTAATCAATTCAAGATTTGTATAGCTTTTACTAAGAGCTTCTAAACTATTGACAACATCCATAAAATAGATATACATGTCACTAATGATTTTACTTAACTTCATATTAAATAATTTATCATTATATACTAATAGATTAATTTTAGATTTTTTTTATTTTATTTGTACCTTCATGAGTAACTTGAAGTGTGTGCCATATATCATGTGCAGTATCACAAGTAGAAATATAATTAAACTAATTTTTATCTAAAATATAAAATAAAGCATTCATAGGTTTAGCATTTAAAAAATATTTTCTTCTCAAGATCATTCCATTTATTTATTAGTTTAGAGAATTTTTGAAAACAATAATGTACCATAAATCAAAATCCATAGAAAGTTAAAAATTTTGCATTCATGTTTTTTAATATGTGTAGTTTATCCCATTAAATATAGGAGGGCGAATGATAAAATAACTCTCTTGATTACTAGAAAAAGTCATTAAATCTTTCTTGGATATCAATCCAAAAAGAACATACCAATTGTTTATTTGCATGCACTATGTTGTTGATGTAACTATCACGAATTTCATGTTTACGTAGGTACACGTTTAACGTTATATCTGAGGAAGATGGTTATGGGCCCACCCATGTAATATAGGTCCCAGAGGAAGGGCGTGCATCTTCATCGTCATCATCTTCTTCTTCTTCTTGTGCACACACTCAATCCATATATGCATGCAAATGGTTCTTTCGCTTTATCCATTTCCTGCTGTGCAAGTTGTGTTGCAAGGTTTTGATGCATGGTGGTATATAACGTGATGGTGCCGTCCATGCGTGCAGGCGGGAGAGATCAAGCAGGGGGCGTGGAGGGTTTGAATGGGTCATGGGGGCTGCCTACCGCATCAACAACATCAAGATTCGCGCCGGAGAGGCCATCGACGCCATCGTGATCACCTTCACTCGTAATGGTCCGACGGAGACCAACCACTTCGGTGGCTCCGGTGGCAATCTCCACGAGGTTCGTCCACCTCGTCATCTGCCTCCTAATTAACATTATCGATTGGTTGTAACTCAATAACAGAAAGTCTCGTTGTTCAGATTTCTCTGCAAGAGGACGAGTCTCTTGTGGGCATCGAGGTGTCTGTGGATACGCTATTGAGATTCACTGTGGTGAGGAACCTGACACTGAGGACCAACAAGAAAAGCTACGGATCTTTCGGCACCAATGGCGGAAATGCTTTTTCTGTTCCTGTACACGCCGGCAACATCATTGGCTTCTTTGGACGTGCGGGCAAAATGATTGATGCCATCGGAGTTTACCTGGTACCTAACTAGACCTCTTGGAGTGATACTGCTGCTTCAATAAATGAGTCTTGCTGCTACTTGGACTCCATAATAAATGACCTGTTACCGTCGTCGTCCTCCCTCTGTCATGAATAAAATAAATAAGGGTCCAATTTGATAGGTTTCGAATGATTTTATTATATATATATATATATATATATATATATATATATATATATATATATATATATATATATATATATATATATATGTGTGTGTATGTATATATAATTTTAAGACTCTCAGCTAAGGAAAGATCAGCTTTGGACTAACGTGAACAAGATGCGGAATGCGAAATTTGACTTTTCGATATTGTTAGGATAGCACGTATAATTGAGCTCCACGAATGGATGGACCCATGCAACGCATGTAGGCTATAGATGAATAGCCTATAAATACCCTCAACTCATCCCCTGAGGAGGACATGCAATGGGTTTTAAGTGATAGCAGCTAAGATTTTTTGTTATAGCTATTAAAATTTTCCTAATTACATGAGGAAATAATAAAAATTCTTTTTCTTATATATATAAATAGAGAATACCCTATCAAACACTAACATGTTATCAGAGCCATTTTGGCTTGAGTAAACCTTCTTCCCCTTCCTGAGCTGATGTCGAGAACCCTTCTCCTTCTCCACCCGTCCTTGACCTCTTCGACGACGCCTTGGGGCTCGATCGCTGGCCGTTCTCCCCGTGGTGTGTTGTCATCGTCGAGGGCTGTGTCGAGATCGGCAATGCCTTCCTCCACCACTTCTTGAAGGGCGTCCTCCATGCCGGCGATACTGGGGCCCTTCCTCTTCCTCGTCCACTGTTGCAACCTCAAAAACCTTAGGCAGGATCAATGTTCTTGGCGAATTGAGGAAACCTCAATTCTGGCTATTCTATCTCCACGACTCCGGCTGCTGCCTGGCTGCGGCCACGCATTCCACATTAGCATCGTTGGTGAAGCCCGATCTCATCAAAAAGCCTCCACTCGCAATTGGGCAAGCCAAACGAACCCTTCGACTCACCTCCAGCAACATCAATCTGAAGCAACGAACTCCGGCAACATGAATCTCGTTGCTGCGGTCGCTTTCTTCCCCGCGACTACTGCGGCACTTCCTCGGCGACTTCTTCCGCTGCCGTTCGGCACTTTCCACCGCCTCTTCTTGAGTCGCAGCCACAGCCGCTCGACCATCCCATCGCTACCTCGTCTGACTCGTCAAGGATCACCATCGCAGTCCACTTCCCATACCGGAGTCGACTTCCCATCACCTGTGCAGAACCCCTCTATAACTCCGGCGCTCTGCTCTGCATCCAGAACTCTGCACCAAGCGCAGCGTTGGCCCACTCGTCTGATTGCATAGCATCATCCGGCTGCCTCTCTCCGCCGGCTGCTGTCCCTTTCATGAGCGACCACTGGGACATCACTGATCCGCTGCTATCGCTGTAGAAACATCAGCGCCTTCTCCTTTAGTTTCGTAGTGCCGCTCCTCAATTCATCACCCCTGCAAGAGGAGGCGGCCATCAAGCGGACACAGCCCAGCCATCTCCCATTCGGTAGAGAATTGCTGCAGATCTCTGGCCTCTACCACACTGCAGATTTCCCTCTCCCACCGATCGCTGCTCCAGAGATCGACGGTGGAGCACTATAGGAAGTGATCGCCGCCTACCTTGTCACCGTCGCTTGAAGCCCAGCCTTCACAGAACTGAAATCTACAACTTCTCACAGAACTGCAGATCTCTCGTAGATCTGCTCGCAGTCTTTACTACCGCATCCTGCTCATCTACTGCTTGGGGTAGCGAACTCTTCCAGATAACTGAGAGAATTTCTATGATAAAAGAGAGATATTCTCAACTGCATAACAGATGAGATTTCCTCAACTGCACGAGGAAATCTCTTTGCTCAGTTAAAGAAATATCCTCTTTCACTATCTATAAATGACTTCACATGATACTATTGAAAGTGTGTCTTTTTGTTTTATCCTTATGATTTTATTTTTCATTCTCTCATTCTATTATTCCCAACACCAAACAGTGGAGCAGCAGCAAAGATGAGGAGGGGCCTCCAAAGATGAGGAGGGGCCTCCGAGAGAGAAGTGAATTGATGTGGATGTGACCAGCATGCGGCACCGAGCTCCCTTACGGGGACACTTTTTCTTGATCACTGTTGTCCTTACACTGATAGTTCTAGGAAGAAGTATAGCTTTCTACACCTAGTTGCAGTCATCTAATTATTGCATATTATCATCTCGTAGGAAATTATGATACTTTTCCTCTACCGGCCTTATTTTTCATCTAACTCTTATTCCCTTAGAGTTATCCAAAAATACAACTACATGTCCTGACGTGCTCAATTTTCTAATCTTCTATTTGGCAGTGATATATTAGGCTACGTCGACGGCTATCTCCATTGTCCACTGTTACCAAGATCGTATCATCCTTCAAGCAATTCAAGCTTCAGTCACTCTGGATCTCTTGCCCCACTTATATCTTCATATGACACTATTGTCGAAACCTGGTGCAAGTTGCAAACCACATTGGAAAATCGTTCGCGTACTCGCCTGTTTAGTCTCCTATCAAGTCTCATACGAGCAAAACAAGAGGAAAATACTATTACTGACTATCTACAACATATAAAAGTTATCATCGATAACTTAGACCTGATAGATCATAATCTTAGTGATGAGTATAAGGAACTGGCAGCAGTAATACGGACACACGACTCATCAATGTTCTTTGAAGAACTCTATGACAAGTTGACTGATTATGAGATATATCTCAAGCATGAGGATAAATTTCTAAGACCATCAATCACAGGTCAAGTCAATAAAAAATCAAAGAAGAAAAGCAACCGGTACAACAAACCCATCAACAAAGGTTTGGCCAACATATCTCTTGAATTTGTGGGCTCTAAACAAACCTCTCATCCTCTACCTCATTAATATTTCAGTGAGAAAGGAAAGGAATGAGCACAGTGAAGGGGTTGCGGCTGCGACTATGTCAGTGGCAGTTGTGGCCGGAAGAAAGAAGATAGGTGCAAAAAATGAAACAGGGAGAGGAGACGGAAAAAAAACTTTTTTTTTTTCATAGAATTCTCAACCAAAATTAGACTTTTTGTAGCTATAAAAAGGATATATAAAATCATGTTACATGCAAAAAGCCAATTCTTTATATGGTGGTTGTTCATGCAGGTATCCATTAGCTTTGACAAACTAGATGTCATTAGTATTGGGAGCTTTCATTTCATAGCTCGAGTCAAGCTACTGCTACCATCAACGATTAGCAAAGAACAAGAATTTGGTAGCACAGAGGTTGACAAGATTGACATCTCAACATTGGTGATACATAAGATACAAGGTTTTCTTTGAGTCAAACTTCTCCTAAGCTGTCCCAAGTTGACTATGACCTATTAATCAGAAATAGCAGCCCTTCATAATTTCTAGATCGGCTTAGTTTTGATCATGTAGACATCTTCTTTCTTTTTATTCATCTTCTTCAACTTGTGTTTCAACTTTCTTCTGCATCCTTTCAGAGAATACACAGATTTCTATCTGTACCAGAGGTTAGCTGAAAAGAATAGAAGTGTACCAAAAAACCAGTGCTCTTTTGAATAATTCAAAAAAGAAAAGAAGTTTTGGATAAAAAACAATCTGATGAATGGAAGGATAAGACTAAGTTTCTATACTCCAATCCTGTACTGAGGACGAGTGAAAAGGCTCCATAATTGAAAGAATCCTGCAGTTTGTTTTTCAGCTTTATGAAGGACAAATCAAATAGTCGCTTCTCTTTCAGCGTTCACTATTTCATGAGCTGGAGTGGTCTACTACAAACAATCCTTAGTTTGGCCTGTTATGGATGAACTGATGGGAAAGCAATTCTTGGCTTCAGACTTCAATTGGCCATCTCTCTTAAGCAACCATCAATTTCAGCCCAAATCAAGTTGGCTTAAAAATGCATGCCCAAATCACAAGTCATCTTCCTCACCACACATTATTATGTGCACACATATTTATCCTCTCCTTAGACCAAATTATTTTTTGGTGGAACAGATCCACTTTCTTGTTCCATGGATCACTCAATTATGTGATTTGACAACAATGATGACCTTCTCAAGGTTCTTGGAATCTTCATACAGCATTACCATCAAAGCTCACACACATCTCTTGAAGAAATTTCTATTCAAAACATGGTGTCAGGTATCAACAGGAGAAGAAATAATCAGAGCAACATTATGAATGACATCTCCTCCATAACTTTCCACAATATTTAGGAGTTCAAAAATAGGTGCTCTTAGGATAATTTTCTTCTGAATGTATTGGGTTTTGAGTTTATAATACAACTTGTGGCATGCACAAAATAACAGCCTTTTACTCAAACAAATAAGAAAGGTCATGTTTCTGCATCATGAGATTTTCTTTGTATTTTATATATGACAGTCACAGATAAAGTGGAACACATCTCACCCAATCATTTAGATTAGTATTCTCCTGTTGACAGTTCTTTTGGCTGTCTCTTGAATTCTAGAGATGAATGAGATGGTGTACAAAATATTCTGGAGTTGGGTTTCCATCTGCCATTGCATCATTTCGTGTAAAATAATTCTCCTCCCTAAAGTGGTCATGTAATAGCTGGTGGAACCTTTTTTTTTCCTTTCTCATAACCTCATATCCAAATGTTTGCCTCAGGCATTGGATCACGAGATGCAGTCAAAAGTTCTAAACTGCATGCAGTGAAAATGAAATAATGGAGTGTCAGGTGATCACTGGGATCTTTCTTTCCCCCCATCCCTTTTGTTACCTTTCCCATCATTTTCTTCGTATATGCACATATATATACACATATATGCTTTGTGTTTGCTGATTTAAATCAGCACAATCAAGTTGAAGTGGAGGGATTTAGTAATTGGAGAAAGCAGTGCTTTGTTGATGAACTAATCCTGAGCTCATTTCCTAAATGACTTGCAAGCAGATATGACTTTTGACTCAAAATGAGATCGTAGGGTTGACAATGTGTTGTTCCATGTAACATCAAGTAGGTTAACAGTTAGGAAATTGCAATCCACAAGAAAACATAATCCTGGAGAAAATAATGGATGGCCTAAAAGACTGGCAATTGTTTTGTTTCTGACCATTTGATGAGCCTACAAGAAAGCTATTTGGTGACTTGTCTTTTAGCTGTCCTGAGAAAAAAAGGTATGTGAAATAGAACTGTGGATTATGATGGCTTGGATCCTCTCTACTTCAAGATTTGTACAAATGGAGCTTAATCCTTATCCAATACATTCATCTTAATTGATAATTAATTTAATTTTATGGTGTATTATTAAATGGATCCTCTTGTGGCCAAACCCTAATTAATTAATCAACCAAATCCATAAAGTAATAAAGGTAGGTTAGAAACTGCTTGAGTTCATGTAGTTCTCCTCCACCACCATTCCCACACATCATTGCATGGTCTAATTTAAAGGTAGTAGTAGTACTTTGTGTGACACAAGGAATGAGATCAGGAGGTATAGTGCTAAGTCATGTGGATGGAGTCCGATAACCAACATCCGATCCGAAATTTAGGACAAAATGTCTCCGATTTGGGTGGAATAGTTTAACTAGATCAGATGCGGATCCTGGTTCCAAACCCGACCCGAATCTTGCTACGGATTCGAATTTTACCCGATAACAGGCCCTAATCAAACACGGCTGCTTTGGTCGGCCCGTGAGGAGGTCGGACAGCCCACAAGAAATGACCGTTTCCTAAAAGCTTCAACGAGGGCGGTCAATCAGGGATCGACACGTCATCGGTGCGTGTGGTATCCCAGTCATCCTTGGCGGCTCGAATAACAGCCATCATTGACATTGATTGGCTCGAAAGGAAAGAAAAAGGAAAGAGTCCGCGAGGGGTAAAGAGAGAGAGAGAGAGGAGAGAGGGTGGAGAAGGGGAAGCGAGGCGTATAAATGCGAGCAGCGGGTCACGTAATCCCTTTCCCTTTGCCTTTCCTTCTGCTCCTCCTCCTCCTCCTCCTTGTCGACTCTTCGTTTGTAAGAATTCGAGGGATTGCTATTCTGAAAAGAGAAGAATTGCGAGTAGGGTAGGTGGGTGAGAGGGAGATGTGGAGACCGCCGGCGATCCTGCTGATCGCGGCCTGGGCGGTGACCGCGCTCGCCGCCTCCGACTCGGCCGGGGCGGATGCGGGATTCCCGGCGAAGCTGAGGCTGGAGAGGGCGCTGCCGACGAGAGGGGTCGGACTGGAGCATCTCAGAGCTCGGGACCGTGCCCGCCACGGCCGGTCCCTGCTTGGCGCATCCTCCTCGCCGGCGTCTGCTGCCGCAGGCGTGGTGGATTTCCCCGTCGAGGGATCCGCCAACCCCTTCACCGTGGGGTATCTTTCTTCGTTCCGAAAAATTCTGCTTTGTTGCTTTTGTTCGCTTTCTTCTTTTCAGGAATCTTTTTGCGGATTCTTTATTCTTGTGGCTGAAATCGATTCAAAGTTCGATCTTGTTGCCTTTGGTATGCGCTTTGTGGCTGTTATAGAATGGTCTGAACCTTGGAATTTGATCCAAAACTTGCTATTCTAACGCAAGTGCAGCGGAAAATTGGCTCTTTTTTGGGAAATCTGTTGTTATCTATCTGCAAAATACGTTTTTCTGTGGCATAAATGATCCGTACGTACTTATTTTGGTTCCACCTCTCCTGTCCTGAAACTTCTTGGTTTCCTTTTCTGCTTTCTCCACCAAAAAGAAAATAAAGAACGTTGTTGGGTTCTTTCGGTGGTGGTATATAAAACTTTTTCTTTTCTTTTTTGTGCATTTAAGCTGTCCTGAGTCTAACAATGTAATTGCAGGCTTTATTTTACTCGCGTGAAACTGGGGAACCCAGCAAAAGAATTTTATGTACAGATTGATACGGGAAGCGATATCTTGTGGGTGACATGCAATCCGTGCAATGGGTGCCCAACATCCAGTGGGCTGAATGTAAGATCTATTTCTAATTGAGTAATCCATGTCAGCTTGACAAGTCTTTGAGCCATCAATCTTAAGGTGTCATATCTTTTTCAGAACTCCAATGAGGATTGGTTACATAAACTATCATTGCACGTTTGCAGATCCAGCTGGAGTTCTTTGACCCTGACAAGTCATTGTCATCGTCACGAATAAGTTGCTCCGATGACCGGTGCACCTCTGCCCTCGAAACCGGAGAGGCATTGTGCTCAACTTCTGATTCTTCAAGCTCTCCTTGCAGTTACTCATTCCAGTATGGTGATGGGAGTGGCACCAATGGATTTTATGTATCTGATACTATATACTTTGATACAGTTTTGGGAAATGAGCAGATTGTGAATTCTTCAGCTACAATTGTTTTTGGGTAAATTTATTACCAAGATTCAATTTTCATAGGTTGACATCTTATATATCATTGCAGCTGTTTGATGTGCAAAAGATTTTTCTTTTTTTATGTTGAAAACTTCTAGTCTAGGGAAAGATTTGCAACCTTCACTTTATTGTCTTTATGTGGTTTTTTTGCCTTGATATTGAGGAAGAATTGGTTTCTATTTCTGCACCATAAAAATTCATGTATATCATTCAATCATAGGAGAATATAAATTTCTGTTAATAGTGGAACTCTCATCCCTGAAAATAAATGGTTTCTTCTTTCATTTGTGGTAACATGACTCATTACTGATAAATGATTCTTGTGTTTAGTAATCTATTAGTCAGGTTCTCTCCTTTGCTGAATTGATAAATGATTCTTGTCTTTAGTAATCTATTAGTCACCTTCTCTCCTTTACATCTAGAGCCATTTGTTTTTGTCTTTATTCTTTCTTTGCCAACAAGTGTAACACTATGTTTTTCTTCCTTTAGTTTGAGCTGATGTAACTTAGAGCTGAAAATAGGAATTTGATTTCTTACTTACAGATTGTGAATTACCATTTGAACAGATGTAGCAACTCACAATCTGGAGACTTGATGAAGTCAGATAGGGCAGTTGACGGGATTTTTGGTTTCGGACAGCATGAACTATCTGTCATATCGCAGCTATCCTCTATTGGTGTCGCCCCTAAAGTTTTTTCTCATTGCTTGAAGGGGTCAGAAAATGGTGGAGGCATATTGGTTCTTGGAGAGATTGTAGAACCGGGTATTGTCTATACCCCACTTGTTCCCTCACAGTAAGTGGTCTTCGATATGACAGTTTAATGCTAATGAATAAAACGAATGACTGCAATATTCTGGTCAAGATCACTAAAACTAATATATTGGGATTGTACAGATGTGGCATCCTATAATTATTGAAACGCTTCCTTTCTCAGAAATACCATCCTTTTCAATGTCAATTTGCCATCAGTGCATATTTCCTTTCTTTTATACTTGGGTATATTTATGCCTTTCCGAGAAACTTTTTTGCTTAGATGTTCCACATGTGTAACATATAATCTAGCTTCTCAGTGGCTTGCAAACAACCTCCTGTGGGATTTTATATAGTATTTTAATATGTGCAATGTGGATAACACTTTTATCTCTCATACTGCAACATTTGTTTGTTTTTTATTTATTAAATTGAAATTAAACCAGATTTGCAGCCACTAAAAGAAAACCAGATTACATTGGTAACTTGTTGTTGCTTCGAGTTAGCTGCATGATATGGAAACTTTTACAAACATAATAATTATTAGTGGAAGAGATTTTGGATAGGAGGTTGGAGATCAAGAGCTTTGTAGAAGATGGAAAAATTTTAATATACTGAGGTGGAATATAATCCTGTATATGGAGGTACTGCAGCAGCAAAGAGGAAGAATGTGGGCCATTTTTTTTAGCTTCTGAGAACTTATGAACCGTGCTTCAAATTATGACATGAAGTACATTCTTTTGTTGATTGGTCTTTCCTTGTAATCTGTGTCCTGATAACTCTGGTAGGAAAAAGCCAAAGTAAGAGTTTTGAGCTAGCTGCTGCTTTTTCCTTTTTGACATTAGAGAGATCATAGTTTGTTGCGATATGAACCTTAATTAATTGACTCCGTGAATGTTCAAATGGAAAGTGTCCAAATTCCTGATTTTTCTTTGAGAACTCAAGAATGTTAAAAGGTGCACAAATTCTTGCGTAAAAACTGTGTCCTCCAACTGATCCTTCTATGCAGATCATACAATTCATGCTATATATTTTGTGCTCTTTATTCACAGACAGGTATTTTCCTTGGGATGTTTGAAACCACAATTACTTGAATGTTTTTTCTCTTGCTATTTTGAAGAACTTTTGGTTGTTGTTGTTATTGTATACTGACCACCTTGGTTTGTATTTCAGGTCTCATTACAACTTGAATTTGGAGAGTATTGCTGTCAACGGGCAAACACTATCTATTGAACCGTCAGTGTTTGCAACATCAAACACACAAGGAACCATCATTGACTCGGGGACCACATTGACTTACCTTGCTGAACAGGCTTATGATCCTTTTGTTAATGCTGTAAGCTAACTTGTCACTTCTAATCCTAAAAATCATGATGTAGAAAAATTATTACTAAGAAAAAGCATGAAAGACTTTCTTTTGTAAGCTACACTTTTATTTGTTTGTGTTGATGTCATATTTGTGTGTTCTCCTATTTGCAGATAATTTCTTCTCTTTCATCATCTGTGCGTTCGATTCCTTCCAGGGGAAATGAGTGTTTCGTTACTTTAAGCAGGTTTATCCCACACCCCAAACTTTGATACTGTCTTTTGAGCAATTTAACTTATATAATATTGTGGTGCTTTGCTTTCAAATTCTTAACATCCCAATGCTTCTTTAAATTTCCAGTGTTGATGAATCATTTCCTTCTGTTACATTGAAATTCGCGGGTGGTGCATCCATGCCACTAAAGCCTGAGGATTACCTATTGCAGCAAGGCTCCGTTGTAAGTATCTTTCAGATCTCTTTAAAGGATTTGAAGATTGGCCCCATTATAACCAATCGGATAGGTACCAGTATACCAGGTGGTATACTGATCTATACTCTCTGGTATAATTGAATTAAACAATAAAAAATAATAAAATGAACAATATTGTACCGGTACGAAGATATGCATTTAGATACTGGTAATTGGTAAATCCTTATTCTCTGTCCATAAGAGGAGCTACTGTATAGCAATGACAAAAATATTTATATAATGTCCCAGAAACTCATTATTTTATTAAACGTATATGATGGAATACAATCAACTTTCTGTGTGCAGGATAATTCTATTATATGGTGTATTGGCTGGCAAAAGAACCAGGGCTCAGGAATAACAATCCTAGGAGGTTAGTAAACTAAACATGTCAGTTGGGTGGGATACGTATTTGCTAGTATTGCATTCATGATTGCCCTTAGCAATTATATTCCTTTGAATTTTCTGGAACAGATTGCTAAATGCTAATGTATGCCAAACTTGTTCTATAGAATAGTATGAAGTTTTAGGATAGCACACGAGTATAATGCATTCATTTTTAATGTCCACTTTGTTTATAGAAACTTTAATCTTCTTATAGCTTGTGCACAGTAATGCCATTTTTTATCAGCATATACACAACATAATAATCCACTTCTGCAATTGTGAGCATTAATAATATCAGTCTTTCCTATTTGAACTAATAGTGAAGGCATCAAAGCTTCTAGCTTTAATTTCTCTGGATCATTCTCTCAGACTTATCATTTGTATTGTTTGATTAAATATTAGCAGCATCATATTCAGCACATTTATTAATTGTCTGATAAATTGTAAACTTTATCCATCTGTAAATTTAATTAATAGCTTATATACCTACTCCAATTTCATCAATTGAAACAACAACAATGGATCATGTTAGATAATACTTCCAAAATTTATTATGTCTACTACCATGTTTGGTAAAAACTTGCAATGCCCACATTTTGTGCATCCTCGTCATGATTTCAGATTCTAATGATGCAGCTGCCTCTGGCACACACAATAACTAGGTTGCTATTCTTTTCATGTTTATGGCTATATCGTTCTGCAAGGCCATTCAAGATATATTACCAGAAAGCATGATTAGAAGACACCTGTGAGATTTAGGCTTACTAGCATGATTATCCATTGTCACCACTCTTTATATCTTGATGTAGAACATTGAGATTTTGCACATGGAATTGTTTGCAGCAGAAAATTCACAGCTAAATACCATAGAAATGGAATAATGAATAAATTTATCCGGCAGAAAAAGTACTGCTATTGCCTTGTGTTTAGCACCCACATGTACCATTTCTGATCCATGTTCCATATCTAACCAAAGCATTGCTTTCTTCTTTCCAGACCTTGTTCTAAAGGATAAGATATTTGTTTATGACTTGGCCAATCAGCGCATAGGGTGGACAAATTATGATTGTAAGTCTGATCACCTATAAGTCCCCGCCTTCCTTCATGATCCCTTTTCAGAATAATGCAAACCTTTATGTTGTGTTCAGGTTCTCTGTCTGTCAATGTCAGTGCATCATCATCTGGTAAGAACCAGTACCTGAATGCCGGGCAGCTGGATGTCAATGGATCATCACAAATTGCATTTGCCAATCTGCTGTGGACCAGTATTGCAATTGTACTTGTGTATATTCTCACTCTATGCAGCTTAAGACAATAGCAAACACCAGATAGATTGTAAATCAATTCTTTATTTATGCGATGAAAATATACAGTAAATCAATATTTATTTTCATCAAGTAGAGGTCCTCCTTGTCTTTGAAAATTTGAGTGCCAATTATCAGTCTCTTCTGTGTTCATGCCATCACAGTAAATAAATGTGATTCTACACCTTAAAGTTGTAGCCTCATATGGTGAGCTCTTTGTTATTATCATCTGTGATCTATGAATGGAAAAGCTAAACCCTGAACTGTTGAGAGTGAATTATTGAGCTTTGATCTTGACTTAGCTTGGAGGTCCTTCACAATGGATGTCTTGATCACCTCTTGTTGTACTTTCTTTTTAATCCATGATGTGAACTAGAGAACAGGGAAGCAAAGGCATTGCTGTTCAGAGCAGCCCATGTTCAAATTTCCCTGATTGTGCTGCTAAGCATTTGTAGCAGTCGATGTTTGAGATGTCAAATGCCTTTTGACAAAAGGTGGAGTTTGGTCAGCAAAAATCTAATAATTGCAAAAGTGTGATTGAGATAGAGAAGAGTTGAATATGACCTAAATTGGCTCATCACTGCTTTCATGAATCAGAGTGTGACCCCACAAAAAATTGTCATTGCTTTTGAAGATATGGTTCACATGAAGGAAGCAAATCTTTCTTATGTCTTTGGCATCATGTAAGCATTTTATTCATGCTATCACCCTCTTCTTGAATGGGCACAATAAATGTAGCACATGATTGTTTGAATCATTAGACCAATAATTATGATGGTATAGATTGAGTCATGGAAATATATGAAAATGTTTTCCTAAGCTAGTTAGTAAGAATATGGTTATTTTGAGATAGAGATCTCAACCTCTCAACTTACAACAGGATGAAATACTTTTGGAATAGAAAAATCAAATTAAATTATTGTTATAGTCTCAAATATAAGCTTCATGGATGCTCATAATCTCGCTCATACATACCCCACCTTCATCCTTCTAGCTATCGTCAACCATTGTGGTTGCAAAGTCTCCACCGGTGAGGTGTCCTTTCGTGCTTTACAAAATATTCTTTCATGATAAATACAAAATTATTTAAATATTATAGTAAGTTTATCATTGATCAAGATTATTTTTTACTAAAAATATGAAACTTGGTCTCGAGAATCAGTCAAGATCTTTATCGGGTACGCTTGTTAACATCTTCAATTAGGATAAAGTTATATTAGGTACCAAATCATGTTTCTTACAGAACACTATGCTGACAATAGGTCAATGAATTTGACTTTGAACGCAAAAAGATCAAATGTTTCACCTAATTTACATGTGGATAAACAGTATAATATAGAGGAAGGTCAAAAAAAGGGGGAAAGGTGATTATATTATAAAAATATAATCAATTCTTATTATATATATAAATATTTACATAAGTTCATCTTTAAAACTTTTTTTTTAATGTTGTTTAATGTAAGGAAAGTTTCATCCTTTAATTTTCTTAAAAAAAGATAAATATATAATTTGTAATATTTGTTGGAAAGAGAGAGGGCAGAATTGATAAGTGATGGACGAGATTCCCAATTCATAAGCATTAAAGACATTTCCCTGCCTCGAAAGCACAATATTCTCTTTTAGGAACTTTGGTTGAAAGCAATAGCATCTTCCAAACCCAAGTCAACCGCAAGTTATCCATCCACTAGCCATATAGAATCCCCTCCCAATTCCCAATCTTTTGTGGAGCCAATCCGATTGGAACCCCAACTTTTTTGACTACCTACACCAACTCCAGCTTTTGTGGAGGCAGAGTAGTGATCTTGGCCTAAATGATGGAAATAAGAAATGAATAGAGTTGAAACAACTCATAAGTTCAATATATTTGTAGGATTGACAATGAAACAATGAAGGTTGGTTTTGTATCTACACTCTTCATGTACTTATTTAGCTCCTCCAAGCTAGTCCAACATGAAAGGTGCAGAACGAGGGTAGGATGAGAGGATACGAGAGACTAGAAGGAAGATGGCAGACACAAAAAGGAGTATCTTTGCATGCGTTGTCTTGGTAGTCTTCCTTTGATTTTGGAATGCCCTTATGGTGGGGAAGGGAAGGGGGAGTGGGTGTGACAGATGAGCCCTTATGGTGATGAGCCATGGTGGGGAAGGGAAGGAGGAGTGGGTGTGACAGATGAGCCAACAAAGGCGGTGGTGGAACAAGTCACCCTCGGTTCTTGAGTAATGTGAGGCGATGCTGTCTGTGGAGAACGTGTATCCTGGTAGAATCCAACCATGTGAGAGAGAGAGAGAGAGAGCGAGATTCCTGCGGTGACATATATTGACCATGTTAATGTTTCTTCTATATGGTTGGTGTGTAATCGTTATTATTAAATATTTTATTTAATAATAATATAATCATTCTTCATCATTTATTATAATATATTTCTTTATTTATTATAATTTAAATATTTTAATTTTTTATTCTAAATATAATCATTATTTTTTAAATATTTTATTTAATATTATTAAAAAAATTATTATGATCTAAATATTATAAATTTGAATTAATTCTTGAACGTTATGAGTTGATGGTAATAAATGTTCTTGATGGAAGAACATCTATATAAACGAGGATTTTGGTTCCTGAGTTAAACTTCTTTTTTACAATATCTCTTTTGAGTCTAAAAGATTTCTGAGTCGATAAGTACCAAAATATCAAGAAAAAAATGTTATTAAAATTCTTGATAATAATGACTGGAGGTACACAATTTTGTTTCTTCGTTAGTTTTTCTTGTGTTTCTATTATAATGTTTTAGAAACACATTCTCATATCAAAATATCTAATGGTTGGTATCAAAGCCAATTGACCTCTACTTTGATATGAAAAAGTTTTTATTTTTATACCATGAATATAATTTGATTTTGGTTTCTTTTTAAAATTTCTTGATATATTTCATGTTGAAAATAATGAGGATATAATATTTTTAGTTAGTAAAATGCTCATATTATTTATGCATATTTGGTTTATTAATTCATTCTTATGAGTCAATTTTATATGTCCAAAATGTTTAGTGATCCATATAATCTTAATTAATTAAAAATTAGTCATATAATCTTAATTAATTAAAATTATATATAAAGTTAAAATAAAGATCACATAAGTAATTAGACATCATATTGTAACTGATTATATTTAATATAATAATTATTATCCTATATGATCTTTTATTATATTTATATAATTAATCAAGATAAAATATCATATTATTTTCATAATTTACCCACAGGGATTATGAATTGAAATATAATTTGATAGTTTTATCATAAAGATCATTTGAATCTATTTGAATTAAAAATTTAGCCCACAAGTAATTTTTATGTCATGCGATTCAT
Organism: Musa schizocarpa; assembly: GCA_900464855.2. Classification (NCBI taxonomy): domain Eukaryota; kingdom Viridiplantae; phylum Streptophyta; class Magnoliopsida; order Zingiberales; family Musaceae; genus Musa; species Musa schizocarpa. The sequence goes on along the minus strand of LS990922.1, from coordinate 43,412,698 downwards.
CTTTTGGTATGTTTCACATTAGTAAAATATGTAATTTAAACTATTAAATCTTAAATTTTAACATAAACATGTTTGATTTTATACGGTTTCTTAAACTGTTAATTTCTTTGATATTAGATATGACATTCTCGAACTTAGGGATGATAACTATAAAATATGAAAGGAGAGGGTTCTCCTCCATTTAGGGTGGATGGATATTGATTATGCTATTAGGAAAGACGAACCACCTACAGTCACTAATATCAGCACTCCAACTGAGGTCACGTTATATGAGCGATGGGAGCGATCCAATTGGCTCAACGTAATATTTATCAAAATTAAGATAACTATTGGCATACGTGATTCTGTTAGCCAGCATGAGAAGGTTTGAGATTTACTATAAGCTATCGATGAACAATTCTCACTTCGGAAAAGGCACTAGCAAGTACCCTAAAAATGAAATTCTCATCCTTAGACTCACTAACATAAAAGGTGTGCGTGAGCATATAATGCAAATACGAGATATGGCAGCTCAACTTAAGAAACTCGAGGTTAATATATCAGAATCTTTCCAGGTGCACTATATTCTGAATACCCTTCTATCTCAATACGAAACTTTTAAGATTTCATACAACACATATAAGGACAAATGGTCAATTAATGAATTAATGGCTATGTGTATTCAAGAAGAAGAGAGGCTAGTGATGGAACTGGGTAAAAATGCATTAGTGGTAACCACTCGTCGGAAGAATAAAACTGACAAAAATCAAGCTAATCAAAAAGCTCATCAGTAGAGAAAAGGTAAAATACTACTCCAAGCTAATATTAAGAAAGAAGTAAAGTATTTCTTTTATAAAAGAAAGGGACACATGAAGAAGGAATGTACAAAATTCTAACAATTGCTTGAAAAGAAAGGTAAATCAACCTTATTTGTGTGTTATGAATCTAATATGGTTAATACTAATATTAATATCTGGTGGATTGACTTTGTATCAACAATTCATATTACAAACTCTTTATAGGATATGCAAAACCTAAGAAAGCCAGTGAGAAGTAAGCAAAGCATCTTATCAGGTAATAAGATGGGCTTACATGTGGAGGCAATTGGAACATGCATTTTAAATTTAAGTGGTTTTGTTTTAAAATTGAAATGACCTTTTATGTTGTAAGTTTCTCAAGAAACTTAATTTTTGTTTCTAGACTAGTACTAGTTAGATATTTTTTTAATTTTTAAGACACATTATTTCGTTTATTATATAAATCTAATTGTGTTAAAAAAAATATTTTGACTAATGGTCTTTATCGTATTTTCTTACAAAATAATGACACTCAAAGTTCAATGCATATTCACGCTGACACTAAAGGGTGTAATATTAATGAGGACTCATCTATGTTATGACATCAGAGATTAGGACATATCTCTATAGAGAGAATTAAGATATTAGTTAATGATGGGATACTTATTACTCTTGATTTTACTAATATTAAGACTTGTGTGAATTGTATTAAGAGAAAGCAGTCCAATAAGTTCAAAAAGAGTGTTGATAGAAGTTCAGACATATTAGATATCATTCATATTGATATATATTGTCAAGACATAGATACATATGGTCAGAAATACTTTAACTCCTTTATAGATGATTACTTATGATATATATATATATATCTATTTACTTCATAACAAAAATAAAGCATTGGATGCTATCAAAGTCTTTAATATTGAAGTTGAGAACCAATGTGGTAAGCAAATTAAAATTATGAGATCAGATAGAGGTGGAGAATATTATAATAGATATACTGAAAATGGATAAACACCTAGTCCTTTTGCTAAGTTTGTTTAAGAACATGAGATTGTTGCCCACTACACTATGCTTGGTTCTCCAAACCAAAATGGTATTGTAGAAAAAAAAAACCAAACATTATTAGACATGGTACGAAGTATGCTTAGCAACTTCAATCTTCTTAAGTTTTTATGGACTGAAGCACTAAAAACGGCTATATATATTAAACCAAGTTCCAACCAAGGCTGTCCTAAAAACACCATTTGAATTATGAAAAGGTTGGAAACCAAGTTTACGATATATAAGCATTTGGGAATGTTTGTCTGAGGTCAGGATATATAATCCACAAGAGAAGAAACTGGACCGGAGGACTATTAGTGGGTATTTTATTACATATGCTAAAAAGTCCAAAGGTTATAGGTTCTATTATCCATCTCACACAACTAGGATTGTGGAATCAAGAAATGCTAAATTTCTTGAGGATGATATGATTAGTGGAAGCAATCATTTTATGAACATAGTTTCTACTGCATATGATTATATAGAATCTCAACCTTCCACATCAAATGATAAATTGGTTATAGTTCATAGCACTCCTAAGCACAAACTGGTGCTAAACAACCAATTATTGAAATTTCACAAGTTGTTGATAATATTCTAATAGATCAAGTAATTCAGGAATTACAACAAGCTCTTAAACAACTAGATGAATCACAAGTTCCTTAAGGAAATATTGGTACAACATTAAGAAGATCTACTAGAAATAAAAGATCAGCAATTCCTAGTGATTATATTATATATCTATAAGAATTTAACTATAATATTGGAGCAAAAAATGATCCTAAAACCTTTTCACGGGTCATGAGTTGTAATGAATCAAATTTGTGGCATGATGCCATAAAAGAATAGATGAATTCCATGATGAGCAATGGAGTATGGGATCTTGTAGAGTTGCCTAATGAAGCAAAGGCTATTGGTTGCAAATGGGTCTTTAAAACCAAGAAAGATTCGTTATGCAATATTAAGAGATACAAGGTAAGACTTATTGTAAAGAGATTTACTTAAAAAGAGGGAATCGATTATATGGAAACATTTTCTCTTATATCTAAGAAAGATTCCCTTCGTATCATTTTAGCATTGGTCGCTCATTTTGACCTTGAGTTGCAATAAATAGATGTGAAAATAATATTTCTTAATGAAGATATAGAGGAAGAGGTTTATATGAAATAACTTGAAGGTTTCTCCTGTAGTATTGATGAACACTTAATTTGTAAGCTTAAGAAGTCTCTATACGATTTAAAATAAGCCTCTCACCAATGATATTTTAAATTTTATAAAGTGATTTCGGGTTTGTTAAAAATCTCATGGATCAATTCATATACTAGAAGGTTAGTGAGAGTAAAATATATTTTCTTATTTTATATGTAGATGATATTTTACTTGCAACCAACAATAAGAGTTTCCTGCGTAAGCGAAACAAATTCCTTCTAAAAATTTTGACATTAAGGATATGGGTGAAGCATCTTATGTTATTGGTATTAAGATTCATAGAGATAGGCCTCAAGACATTTTAGGTCTATCACAAGAAACCTATATCGATAAACTTTTAGAAAGATTTCGGATGAAGGATTGTTCATCAAGTGTTGCTCTCATTGTGAAAGGTGATAGGTTCAATTTGAACCAATGCCCAAAGAATAACTTTGAGAGGGAATCAATGAAAAATATCTCATATACTTTTATCGTAAGAAGTCTTATGTATGCTCATGTTTGTACTAGACTTGATATTATATTTATTGTTGGGATGCTAGGCCGATATCAGAGTAATCCAAATATGAACCACTAGAGAGCTACAAAGAAAGTGATGATGTATCTACAAGGAACTAAAGATTATATGCTTATGTATAGATATACAAACAATCTAGATGTGATTGGTTACTTAGATTAAAACTTCGCCGATTATGTTGATTCTCGTAAATCAACATCAAGATATATTTTTATGATGGATGGTGGAGCTATTTCTTGGAGAAGCAAGATATATTGTGTTGACTACTACTTCTACCATGGAAGTTGAGTTTGTCTCTTGTTTTGAGGCTATTTCACATGGTGTATAGTTTAAGAGTTTCATTTATGGACTTAGAATCACAGATTCTATTTCTAGGCCATTAAGAATTTTCTGTGATAATTCAACTGCTATCTTTATGACTAAAAATAATAAAAGTCGAAGTCAAAGTAAACATATTAACATTAAGTATTTAGTTATAAGAGAACGTGTAAAAGAAAAGAAAGTGGTCATTGAGCATATTAACACTGAATTGATGATTGTTGATCTTTTGACTAAAGATATGCCATGCCACATCTAAAATTCAAGGATCATGTAGAGAAAATGAGACTTGGTTCCACTTTGTAATTATATGAAACTCTTATATATTATGATATTTTCTCATGTGCACATTAATTTGAGAAACTATATTAGTACTAGACCAAAAATAAACATAAGGTTTATTCATTAAGTAATATTACCACATTAAGAAGCTAAATAAATCATGATACATGGATGATAATACTCGCTCTTAGATGACATATCGCTATGATTCATGTGTTTATTTCTTAAGAAAGTTGTTCGATAAAAATTAATTCAAATTATTAAGCTAAACGTATGGACCAAGTGGGAGAATATAACCGTTATTATTAAATATTTTATTTAATAATAATATAATTATTCTCATTAAGTTCATCATTCATTATAATCAATTTCTTCATTTGTCGTGGTTTAAATATTTTAATATTTCATTCTAAATATAACCATTATTATTAAATATTTTATTTAATATCATTAAAATTTTTTTATTATGGTCCAAACGTTACAAATTTGAATTAATTCTTGAATGTTATGA